>JAQIWU010001017.1:0-19337 GCA_034696445.1 Isotomiella minor | reverse complement strand
GCCATGATTTCTGAGAGTCCAATGCAAACCCCTTGCCGCTCATCCGATCTACTTGAGTCAAGTCCCTTTTCGAGTATGGGAATAATCTCGGGTAGAATTTTTTCTCCTAATTTTCTGACTAGGTCACCAAGCGTTCTAATAATTTCAAATTTATGTATGTATACTCATTTGATACTTCAATACTGGCACAATACAACACAATAGAATTGTAACAAAAAATACCTTGCCGCCACTTGTCTTTTATCATGTGAAGGGCTTGCCAAACACCCGAGAAGAAGAGAAAATAACGTAGGGAGAATCTCACGCAACGTCTTTGGAGTATTGGCCACAATGACCTTCCACACATGAAGGGCGGCTTGTCGCACCATCAGCGCCACGTCAGACCTACCCATGTAGAGCCCAGCAAGAACTCTATTTCTTCTATCCACCCCGAGGGAAGATATAATTGTCTGGAATGAATCATAGAGACGTGAGTTAAGTATTTTAAGTGGTGGTACACAAGACTGTGTATGTACTAACCTGCTGAGACTGCTCGGTACCGAAGTTGTCGTCATCCCCAGCAGATTCTGTACTCATTTTCCCCGAAACTCCCGAAATCTTGTACAACAGATCTCCTAAAAGTTGAATAGACGAGAACCTAATTCTCCAGTTGTCATCAAAAATTCCTTTTTCAAGTTCTGGAAGTAAGAGTGTGATAGCGCTCTCTGCAAATCCGGTAACTATACGCTGACCCGCTCGTAGCGCCGTTTCTCGTACAAATTCATTTTCATCGGCAAGCGCCTAATAATAAGAAGAATTTAATTTCATGTACAAAATAGAATTGTGTCCACCTCACTTTCAAAATTGGATTGATAATTTGCCCAATATATGGTACAAATGCTTCTTCGAACACGCCTGGCATGTATATGAGCATCATCATGTAGCCGTCACGAACATGAGGTGCCAAATCATCACAATCAGCCTTTTTGATTATTTCTAAAGGAAAGCAAACAACATTAGACTAGCGATAGATTTCAATCTTAGATTTACGAAACAAGCTATGTACCTGGCATGAAGCGGTGGAGCTTGTCTTCACCCAGCGCACCAATAACCTCCGCTAATCCTTGAGCCGCACCAGACCTGTCCACTGAGTTGCTTTCTGATATTAATGTCTTCATTAACCATGGCAGAAGTTCGTCATAGGTCTTCTCTCCCATTCCTTTAGCCATTGAACCCAAAGCTTTTGCAGCTACGGCGCGAACCTATCGTAACAACAGATTAGATCAATATTTATCAACAACAAAGTTGGATCACAGGTCCACACGTATTTACCTCAGGTACAGGATCGACAAGCGAAGCTCGAATGCCAGGCATGATGCTATCCATGTATGGAGCCAAGTCGGAAAGATCAGTAAGGGAGTACATGTTCCCAATAACTTGACAAGCCATCTTCCTATTTTCGGTCGATCGATCCAAAAATGCCCTCTGAACTACTGGCATAATCAACGCAAGGGAAGGGGCATCAACAAAATGGACAAACTCGGTTTGCAGCAAGCATTGTAAGCAAGAAGAGGACCGTTTTCCTGGATCTTGAAGTGCCTGTGTGACAACAAGAAAATACCCCATATAACAGATGCCACAAACCTATGTAACTCATTTGAAGTTGTTGAATGATGTTAAGTAGCTAACCTCCAACAAAACCGGAACGACAGATTGAATTTCAGGATTTTGAATGACCGAGCCAATGAGTCCTAGTGCTTTCGCCCCTGCTTCTTGAACCTTTGCATGGGAATCTCCAAGCACTTCAATTAGTCGTGGAACTATCATGGGAAGGCATCCTGAAAGCTGTTTTGGAGCGCAGTACGCCATTCTTCCCAACAAATCCACTGATCCACACTTTGTCCTCCAGGAATCCTCGTTGAGCGCACCGATCAGTGCAGGCAACACTAATTTAACTCCATGAGCCGAAAGTCGACTCATTACTCTCTTAGCGGTATTTTCTGTGGCTTCTCGAACATATCTTTTAATAACAAACGAAATGAAAGAAACAATTTAAACGAAATTACCACGGGTCATTCCGACTTACAAATTGGAGTCCCCCAGACATTGAAGAAGGTAAGGTAGCACATGCACAATATAAGGTTCAAACAGTCTCCCCAAAAATTCACACAATAACTCAAGACACATCAATGCACCTAGGAGTAATTGAAATTGAACACCAATTAAACGACCTTGTTAGTCAACGGTTTGTTCGAAAAACGTATACTCACCTTCACGGTGCTTAAAATTCTTCTTGTCCTGCATCCCTTGCGCCAATATATTCATTATATCGTGTTGTTTCAGTGATAAAATCCCCAAACCCTTAATCATTCCGGCAACGCCAAATGCAGCGCCTCGCCTGCAAACAAAATCAAAAAATTAAAACAACATGAATAGAATTGAGCATAATCTATGGTCCTAGTGTAATGGCGTACCGTTCTCCGAATGTTTCTGCCTCCATAACTTTCTCCAGAAGGCGCTTAAGAACAGCTTCTGAGTCGGCGGTGATGGCAGGGACTAGAGCCGGAAGGCAGTTTGCCACTGATTCTTGCACCTAATCCAGTTATGAATGTACATGTGTAAATATGATACTGCACTGCTAACTAACCTTTTCCGATGGAGTGGACAATGTGTCAATTAAGGTACTGAAAATGGACCGTACTCTGGTATCAGATGGGTTGAGATGACGTGCTAGTGACCGAAAAGATATTATTATTATGGAGTATACGAATGTTAATAGTCAAACAAGGAAATACCATACATACCTAAAGATCCCATGAGTACAACGCACGCCTGTCGAACGTTGTCATATTTTCCTGAACTTCCTGCTTTTGCAAGGAAACCTTCTATGACATTGATAAATTCGTTCAAACACACTGTCAAACAAAAAGGAAAGGTTGTTGAGAGAATCTTCTTGGTTAAACAATGTAATGTAGATGAGGTGTTAATACCTGGACCATGCACTTGTACTATTTCAACGGACGCCTCCAGCATGATGTTATGGACCGCTGGACTAAGGTCGGACAAAGAAGTTGTTACCATCCACTCCATACAAAGTTGGGCCTAGGAGTCATGTAAGTGTTAATGCCACTCATCACCACCTACCGACGTGTGTTTGTTGAGCTTACACATTCAGGGGACATTGATGGGGCTATTTCTCGCACAGCCAAGCCAACGCCACAACGAGCTTCCCATCGGTCAATCTCCGGCTGTAAAACCCTTCCTAACTGATCCAAAAGCGGCGGCGTGGGAATGATGTAGTCTTGATAGGAAGAAATTAGGGCGTTCACAGTTTCAGCAACCAATTCTGAATGTCCCTTAAGATAATCCGCCAAAGCCTTAGACGCCGAATGGCGGACTTCATCACATGGGTGAATAACGTCTGCATAATACCCAAAAATTTTCATGAATACTAAACTAATAATAATCACTGATAGTTTCTGCTTTACCGTCGAACAGTCGTCTATGCATTTTTATAGTGTCTCCTTCACTTTTGGCTAATATACTAACTTTCTGCCATGTATCTTCGGCTATCGTCACAACATCAGATGAGGAGTCAAACCTTTCACGATATACAGAAGTAATAAGGTTTGCAAGACACTCCTGATCAAAGGCTGCTGTAGGTAAACGCCAAACTTGACAAAACATGTCCAAGCACTGTGCATACGAAAAGAAACGACATTATTCCCTAGAAATTGGAATACTCCTGCCCAATGAAAAATGTAAACATACCTTCATTCCACATTCTCGACAAAGTTTTGAAAGATGGGTAAGGGCCGTCAAGTGCAGTTCTACTTCTTTTTGGGTAACCGCCGCAATGCCATCTTTAAAAGCGACTGACTTGCCCAATTGTAAAACGGAGGAGACCGCTAATTGTTGAATGACTCCGTCTTTTTTACCTAATACCAAATTATTATATTAGCCCTAGCATACAGCAAAGCAAAAGTCCACAAGATCCAAAATCCAACTAACCAATCACGCCATACAACAGTGTTAGTACATCTAGTCTTGAAATTAATGAGGCACCGCCATGAACAATGTTGGACTTGTCTTTCGCTGTTGTGAGAAAAATCTGAAGTATAGTCGTATTTAATGGAATATCCTTCGGAAATTGTCTCATTGCCAATTGCAGTGTTGGAAAAATGAACGAGAACTGCGCTCCTTGGTCCTGATTGTTTTGAAACTCCTATTTACCACAAAAACGACACAAATGAGAACAACAGTCTTAATTCCTTAATGCACTTGAGAACTAGAACGCTAATTAGCATTACCTTCCATATGTAATTGAAAGAGTTGTGAGCGGCGGCTTGTAAATTGTGTTTCAGCCATTCTGCGTCAAGGTCACATGTTGGATTTATAAGGCGTAGTCCAAGCCACACAGCGCACTCGCCTGTTTGAGGAAGAAACAAATTAATTATGCTATAGGTGTCCTTCAAAACTAAAACTAACTTTGAACAGGAGACTGAAACAGTGATTTCCCTAAGTCTTGATAAAACTTGACTGATTCCGGCGCTGATAATGGACATTTCATGAAGGCAATAATTTTTCCAATGCACTTGTAAATTAACATTCCGAAGTCCTCTGGCCTTCCTCCCCATCCTGCCCGAAGGAGTCCAATCGCCTTGTTCACAAGCAATCGTAACTGGACAAAGAGAACAGCATCTCAAGTTCCTGTTAAGATATATTATTGCGCTAGTTGTTACATACTGTTGAAACTCGGTCACGAATACTCTTTTCCTTCGCCAGTTGCAACTTGATTGCTTCCTTCTGCTTTGCTGAATACACGACTGGTTTTCCAGACTTTCTCCGTTTTTCTTCCAACTCCTTCCGTAATTGTATTTCTTCCAGTTGTTCTTTATAGGAATACACTCTACTTTCACGTTTCATGTTCTTTCCAGACTCGTCAGCTCTGTTAATCCATGAAACAACCAACTTTAAAATCAGGACGAGGACATGAATGAGGGGAAGCCACACTTACAACTCGATAACGGACACGTCGAATAATTGATCCTCCGGTGTTAAGTAAGTGAAAAATTCGTCTCGAGTAATGGCGAAAATGTCAGGATTACTGGCAATACTGCAAATCTAAGTAATCTAGTAAACCTAATTCGTCTTCGTATTGCAACAAATGAATAAAACGTACCTTAAAAATTCATCGACGATCAGTTGCAACACCTTTTCGCCCATAATAAAAGCTAAAGTCTTTAGAATTGAGCTCATGCATTCAGTACCGTCGAAGTTTTGAATATACTTCAACTTAATACATTCCAAAGTCTCTTGAATTGCAACTGCAGGGTCTAGCGGAAACTCACTTATACACCTCACCCACAGATCCTGCTGTGAGCACATATGGCTGAGTGGAAGAAATTCTATTGCTATCAATGCTCCGACATGAGGGTCTTTTTGGTAATTTGTGTGTAGTGAAAAGTGGAGTAGAAGCTCTGCCATGTCTTTTTCCTACGATAAAATAATAAAAGTAAGGAGATTTCACATTTATTCACAAAACAAGAACTCACCGAAATAAGACCTTCCAAAACCCACTTCTGAAACCCCTTTAACAACAACGAGAACTCTTTTTCTCCGCTAAATCGTTCTACACCATCTCCAATTGTCTCCATTAGTCGTTTTTTATGCTACAGCAACAAAACAAGTCAGGGTACAAAAATGAATAAACCAAATAAATAAATAAACCAACTTACATCATGGCGTTTGGTAGTGAAAAGAAGGGGAATTGTATCAAACAAAATTTGTGGATCCGAAGGAATATTTTGATATTTGTTCAAAAGTTCCATCATTAAACTGCACGCAGTGAAGATCCAGGAAGGTGTACAAAGGGCAATGTACTTTTCATTTACATGACTCAAAAGACTCCAGAAGGACATCAACAAATCTTCACGCTTTTCCTGCAAACCTTTAGACAGTAAAATGTCTGCTGCAAAAATACACTCCGCCAATGCGTTGGGCTGTAAGGAAAACAGTTCATTTAATTCCGATTGACAGAACTCATAACAATCAATGAACCTGAACTATCTGAGTGTAACTCTTGTCATATAGATTGACACAGAATTCATAGAGCTGTTCCTCCGAGGAAATGCCGAGAACTTCAGGACTATCGAGGAATTCACAAGCTGCTGTGCGAACGCCGCCTTTGAGGGTCGGAAACTTTTTGAAATAATTGACCATGTCTGCTTGAGGAGTTTTTCCAAATATCCAGAGCCAGCACACCAACATCTCACAAGCTTGAATGAGAGTCCCTTCATGAGCTATAAATAATCGATAAGTTAAAAATATTAAATAATTTGAAGGTATGTCAGATTTCCAACCTTCAGACTCCAAAATTTTCACTCCTTTATTGAATATAAAATTGGCATTGATGGTCGCATTCGTCTCTGGGCGTTGAACTTTGCCCATTTCACCGATCGCCTGGTAAAACAAAAGGAAATACATAAGTGAAATGAAGTAACCACACTCTAAAGCATGCATACCTTTAAAATGTTGGTTTTATAAGCCGACACAGTAAGTTTTCCCTCAGCTCCATTGTAAATGTCGAAATACCATTCCACAACTTTTAATGCACCAACCAGGTTCATCTACAATTTAAAACACGCGTCCCATTTAGGTTCCTCATTGCTTGATTATTATTATTTAAGTTAAACCTACGTGTTCCGCCATGGTTCGAGAAGCAATTGCTGCTTTGTCCCTCGTGCTATCTTCTTTAGAGTACAAAGAGCTACCGATTGATTTTCCAAGTTCAACATAAAAAGAACTCAGGTCAACACTTATATACTCCAAACAGGCTGCCACTGCCTGTAACCAAAATATGACAAATTTAGCCTTGGCACACGTGCCCCTTTATTATACCTTACCTCCAGCGCGATTTCCGGCGAACGTAGCATGGCTTTTTGAATAGCAGGAACCAAAATCTCCTTACACTCCTTCTCCGTCATAATTACAAGTATGGAACTACTAGCTTTCTTAAGAAACCAGACAGTCTTGGCGGTTTTGGCCATTAGGCACTCTTTCACATACAACTCTAAAATATCCTTTCTGGAAGGAACGCCATTCAATCCAATGAGTCCTTGACTATTTTTTCTAAGCAGAAATTGAATCAGCATTCCCAGCGCAATGACATTCCCAGAACTGTAAGTCTCTTGAAACAAGAAGGAAAAAAGATCGCTTCCAATTGCGACCAAGAGACCGTGAAGCCTTCTCTCCGCAGATCGCTCCAATCTCGGAAATTGAATTCTGGACAAAAGTACTCCTAACAGTCGACAATAGGTTGTGGACAACTTTGTACTCTTTTTTGCTGTGATGGTCACCCACTTCAACAGCTCCAAATACATCTTGCTCGACGACGGCCTGAAATAAACGGAATATACGAACAAAATATGTTAAAAGACGTTGTGTTCAAAAGGCCAGAGGACGAGGACACATACGTGGAGACATATCCTTCCCGTGATGCAAAGTCCAACATGAGACTGTAAAAGTTTTCTTGCACATTGGCCAACTTTGGGTCTTGCAAATGGACGATAAACCTTCTCATCTTGATCCGTTGGTGGCGATTGTCACAAAGATGGATTGAGGCGATGAGGTACTTCAGAAGCCTATCAAAAATCGTTGATGATGAATCTTATTTCATGACAAGAGGCAGGCACAATTCAAGAACTCACCCTTTCGTCCCTACTCCTTGATACACCTCCGGATCCAACCCCAAGAGTTCCAAGAGGACCCCTACAGACACCTGCATCTTGTCCTTTTCCTTCTTCATCTGGTCTTTGTCCCCAAGTTCATCCATGTCGCCTCCTGCACCGACTGTCATATTATTTTTTTAATCTCTGAATGAAAGTCGGCTTAAAATTTAAAATGATGAAAGTGTGAGCTAAAAAACCAGACGGTTGCGTTGAATTGAAGCAAAGTGTGCTCTCGTGCTCTCGAATGAATGATCAACTTTCCGTCCCAACTTTGGGGTAACGTGTGAAAATAAGACAGTCTCAAGTCTCAAGACAAGACATTTTTTATTTATAAAAAACGTTTTTATTTATTTTCACTCCCGAAACCATTCATTTACAACAAGAAGATCAATTGATATTTTTTTCTCTGTACGAACTGACTTACATTTCAACCGGGACTTGATTCTTTGACTTACAATTTTGTTTCCATTTGTAGAAAATTCTTGATAGGGTTTCTCATATTAAAACAATCTGATAGCATATGCATACATTCTTTCTATCTTACGACATAACGGACGAGAGATACTTTAGTTTTAGGTTACAGACTTTTGGTTCCTTTCTTTGTATTGAATTGTTGATGTGATGTTGTGAGAATTAATTTGTTTACTTATTTTTAACCATCCTAATCTTGAGCAGCGTCGATAACCTTCTCCATTTTCTTAATTTCTTTCGCGTTCACACCATAAATTTCCTTGGACTCTCCAATCTGCCTTAGCTTGTCCAGGGCAAGGGATGCTTCTCTGAGAAAGCGAGATTTCAGAGTGGTACTCTTCATTATTTGAGAAGGAGTAAGATTCGACAACTCTCCGACCAATGCGACGACATCCCGAACCAGAACCAGAAAACCGCAAATGTTGTGGAGCACTAAAATTGACTTTCCTGAAGCGATCAGAATGTATTGTCCATCAGAGGCAAAGAGGATTTTGGCAACGTTATCTAAAAGCAATAATGAAGCAACATTTGATATTGATTGTATGGGCCTGATTAGGAATTGTGGTTCAGTATTATACATACCACAAGGAATGGTCCATTCTGCCTCCACCGTTGTGTCACTGTTTCCCAACACGATTTGGAAAAAGTTTACAACATTGAAAGCTCCTGTAATAACCATCAAACAAAGAAAGGTCAATGCTTCTTGCCCTTTGTTCATTTCGCTTCTTTCCTTACAACGTCACCATAACCAGAACCAACTCACTCATTCAAGTCCCGTCTCGTCGGACTATGAGTGAAAAGGTTCCAGAACAACTACGCTGTTCAGTGACTGACTGTGAGTTGGTTCATGAATTTTCATCTAATTACCTATTGCGACCAGTCGATTATCAGGCGAAACGGCAATTGTTGGCAAGATTGCAGGGTATTCATCCGTAGTATTGGCCAACAATTCAGCCTTGGTGGGGGCAGCTGTAGATTTTCCACTGCAAATGATGCTGATATGACCACCTTCATATGTAGACAAGGCATGGTTTGTATTATCCAAAAAGAAAGAAAAACAAGTGAGCAGAAACTGACCTGTCGTGTCGTACATTCTCCATCCTCCATCTTCCATGACTGTAACGATCCGGGACGAATCAATGTTGAATTCAACTTGGACAACTGTCTTAGGATGAGCCAATTTTCCATGTGATTTGATCGAGTTAAATTGATTCATGGGAGGTGTAAAGATGATTTCATGCAAGTCGCAGTCTTTTCCACAAATGGCCACAAATCTTTAAAAATGAACATTGAATGATTAAGAAACTCTTTCTTTTCTTCTCATCCCTTTCCATCTAACTTGCCTTCCACAAGGAGACAATTTAGCAGCGATAATCAGAGCTTCCGGATTCGTTTGGAATTTGTGGATTACGCCTCCCTTCACACCCCACAGAGTTACAATTCCCGTGACTGTGCATGACATGATGAAGAGTCCATTGGGAGAAATGCCAAGACCAACAATGTCCACCTTTTCATCCTCATCCTACAAAGAAATGACAAAGTTGAATAATTTTTATGAACAATACAAAAAAACATTCATTACCGCGTGGAATTTCATCTTTGGACTGACTGTGACATGCGCCCCCTCCGCTTTCCTCCCCATCTTGAAGACTTCCAACACCCTCTCTTCCTTTTTGGTGATGATGAAGGCAGTATTGTCCGGGCTCCAACTGATGAGGGTCGCATAGTCGAATGGAATGTTGACCCGAATATTCCTCCTGTCTTTTGACAACAAGTCTTTTGCGAACCAGAGTAGGACGATCCGATCTGATAAAAATAACAAAAGAAACATTATCATCATTAAATCGGGGATTAGTTGTATTACCTCGAGCACAGGACGCAATAAACTTGCTATTGCTACTCCACTGCATATCTTGAATATACTCAGCATGTCCTTTAAACACAGAAGCGGTCCAAGTGTGCACCTCCTCCTTCACCTCCGACAACGTTCGACTCCTCGCCTTGGCCTTGGACCCTTTGGCCCCCTTGTCCTTGTCCACCTTCTTTTTCTCTGTAAACAACACGGCCTTTTGTGTCACCCAATCATTCAAACAGACTCTGATGTCAATAAGTACTCACCTTCTCCGACCCCATTGACCACGTGAGGAGTTGACTCCCCCATCTCACTCCTCTGCTTCTTTTCCAGAGGGATGAAGAAGAGGGTGTAGATGACCCAAGCAATCCCCAACGTGAAAAGGCCCAACACTCCGTAGACGACGGCGGCCACCGCGTCCAGTCGCAGGGGCCCCTCCGTCCCCAGAGGCAGACTCATGATCTCTCTGCCTGACTCCACCCCCTGACGTCAAAGGACTCTCGAGGGACAAAGCCTTGATACGCGAAACTTTGTTTTGCTTAATTAATTAATTAATCAATCAATCAATCAATCAGGACTTGACTTGACTTTTGACTTTGACCGGAGGAGACGGAGCCACAACTGAAACAGACAGACGATGAAATGGGAAGAAGGATGAATGAGTCAAATTCTGGCCCAAAACTCGCGCTCCGTCGAGACTCTTTGTTCCCATGGAGTTGCGCTATCCATGCCCCATGGCTTCTTTTCATTTTCTTTGTCCAAAAGTCATCGAACTTCCATCACCCCACCCCACCCACATCCATCCTGTTATGTGGGTCATGTCATGTAGGAAAAGTACACCCACAAAAAGAAGGACTCTTTCTTTCGTGGGAAAACCGCAAGTTTTACATTACCTACAGACGCTTAAAATATATAGAACATAAAATCAATGTGTCAAAAAAGGAACAGTGATGATGATATTGATAAGTTATAGAGGCATGTCTTTGTTCACTATAAAGAATTTTCAATTGAATTTCATGCATGCACAGGTTTCAATCGTTAATCCTTTTTCCTTTTGTGCGGTTTGGGATTTATTGATTGATTGGTTTTTTTTTCAACCGTAAGGTGACGAAAATATCTGACATGAAAAATGGTTTTAAAATAGGCATAGACAAGGGAGGTAGGTCTAGCGTCTATCAATCTAGGTACTCTATATTCGTGGTTCCTGGCATGAGGTGACAGGATTGCTGTTGAGGATAAAAGCTCAAGTTGTTAATTGATCATTATTATTATAGGTGGTTTCACCAGGTAATCACGTTTTTCTAGAAGGTGTCCTAATAATAATTAATTACTTAAGAGTGAATTGCTTTTATTCCCTTATATGTGATGGTAATGTGACACAATTCAGGTTAGGTTGGCCTGCATAGAAAGCATGGCTTGGAAGGTGGAAGGAAGAAAGCATAAATAAATGTCGAACTGACCAGATAAATTCGAACAACCAGCTATCAATAATTAATGTAATAACTCCATGTACTTGCATAATCATAGCTTCACCGCCGTCATAATTTGAAGAAGCTGATATTGTCGTAATGCAGGAGTGATTTATTAAGCCGTGTGGCTTAAAGACAATTTGGCATGGGCATAAATAAAGTAAAAAAGGTCTCAATCGCCTGCGACAAGACGACGACACTGCTGCAGGGCGAGGACTTTTGCTCCGTTCCTCATTCGCAAAAATATACTTTTTTTAAAGGAATATATTTTTAGTTGATTTACTATGGTTTGTCGCTCAAAGAAAAGGAACCGAAAGAATAAAAAGAGTGATAATAAGAAGCAATAATGACAAGGCGGTTGGTTCGTTGGTTTGACTTTATAAATTTTTGTGGTGTAGCTCAGCTATTGCTCCAAGTGTGTAGGAAAATAGTGTAGTATAATGAAAATGAAATGCTGCTATATATTCAAACTTCAATTCATTTGAAATCAAATCGCAAATACATTTTGCAAAAGCCAACTCAGCGTTATTTAAAGTAAAGTAAACTCAAGCATGGGGAGAATGAGGTGACCTAAATTTGTGGAATACGTTCTCACTCTCAGTCTCAGGACCAAGACTATCGCCAATCTTAAGGATAAAATAAATGGTGGAGTGGGCACTGCTGCTATTATACGCATTGCTTCTTAGGTGCCTTCGCCTTCGGTATGAGAAAGTAAAAAATAAACTGAAAGTGAGGCTGCACATTGTTGCTGCGTTGGCTGTTTTTATTTATCACTACTTTTAGTCAGTCATTGCAGTACTTACTGTCATTAATTGTGGCATCTAGTTCTACTATGCGAACAATTGCGGCGACGGTGGTGAAAGAAAGAATGGAAGAATGGATGGCTTCATGAGAAAATGATGCAAAATTAGGAACAAAATGATGCAGCAGTCTCTCTACACCCCAACGGCAATCCACAGCACTTGACCAAATCCATATCATCGGACAGGGGAATGGAATGGACGGGGAAATGTGTCATGTCAAGAAACGAAGGAATATAAAGTGTAACATGAGCTTTTGCATGATGATGATATTGCAATTGCAAAAAAAAGATTTAACAATGAAATATGCAATGATGCGATATCAGGGGTTGTGAGTGAGCAGTAGTGCATATAAATATATCATGTCATGTCATTGTCATTCTTATCATATCGCATAAACACTCAGGGAGCCAGGGCGTGTGTATTTACTATGCAAGTAGGCTTGGTATTTATAAGTACCCACCCATGCACCCACAACCGATCGATGCAATGCGAATGTGTGTGGAGTAAGGGTCTGCACTACTTAATTAACTACTGACTGACTGACAGGGGTAAGAATAATTATAAAGTAATTTGCACCTCCAACTTCCTTTTTTAAATCTTCCACGATTGATCATTCTTGTTACGCAATGCCTATGCAAGTGATAGCGAGGTCGCTTTCAGTACAAAGATATGAAATGAGATGAAATATGTATAACGTTGATTGACTGACTGGTGGATGTCAGATAGTCTCAAGTACTTAATTAAAAGAGCTTCCGTAATCTTGGACAGTTTAGAAGAGCATGCAAAAACTGGCTCGCTCCCCTTCACTCCACGTCACCTGGACATGCCATGACACACAAACAGGATATTATTATTATCAATCCTGAGGTCTCCTGATGTCACAGGTATTATTCTACAAGAACCGTGAACAAGGTCAGTAGTGCCAGTGCTAATAATAGGCTCAAAACAAGGACATACAGGTAGGTGAGGTGAAGGATGGAAAGGTAGGTGTGCAGGCAGGGCGGTGGTCAAGTCTGTCCATTTACCTGGACTCTGCTGATTTTGTTGTGTCACATAAATAGATCAATCTTTTAGAAGCATAAAGGCTGGAATATATTTTTAGTCTTGCATTCTTTCTTCACACTCATTTGCATTATTTCCTCTTCTAATTTACCTTAATTGAGTTCCATCAATCAATCCATATGCGTGGGGTCATATACAAGCAAGCAGTGACTTGGTTAATGGTCTTTGTAGGGTCATACATTCACATTGTACCATTGGCTTTGTAGTTACGCACACGCAACGCACTTTTGTTTTAAGAAAAAACCTGCAACATTCGACTCATTCGAATTATCATATACTCTCGTCTCCTTTGCCTTGGTTTTTTGCATTGCATTCTCTTCTTTGCAAGAGGCTTTTCTTGTTTCTTCTTTGGTTTTGGAAGGAAGTTCTCAAATGTAAATTGAGTCAAGATTTCTTGCCTGGCTGGTGACTTTGTTTGTAACACGCAGTATTACATACTACACATTGCCATCCATTCCACATTCAAATCTCTCTCTTCTGCAGACTTTGTGTAGACTCTCTTTCCACCTTCTGATTGTTACATTGCCATTGCTTGCCATGGATTGCATACCTGAATTAACAACTTATTACTGCAGCCCATTGTTGACTGATTGTTACATTACATTGCATTCCTCCACACCTACTACTCCACTCACTCACTCTGCACAGCGTTCATACATACATACATTCGTATCGTACATGTATGTTTGCAGCCTTTATTATATTTTCTGCATGTGCACTTCATTTCGTTTTCATTTTCATTTCTTAAAAGAGTAGAGACGAAAGAGAGAGTTGTTTTGCCTGCTCACAGACATAGGCTTCGTCAGGTAGTGCAGCAGCGTAGTGTACTTATTATACGTGTAGGGTAATTTAATGCAATCAAGAATTGGAGTAGTGGACTTTTCATCAGCAGCAGCAGCAGCTATCTTTCTTTGACTTGACTTCAAGTCAGTTGAATACTTGTTATTGTTGAAGAAGGTAGACAGACGCACAAACGGTGTTGTTGCATATAATAAGCATAATTACAGAGAGCAGTAATGCTAACTAACTACCTAACTGACCAAACTTATAATACTTTATTTGAATAATTTTAAAATGTTCAACAATCCTCACTAAGCCAAACAAAGCCTCACAAAGTTATTATTATAAAGAAACCATTGCCTGTGGTGTTACAACATATAAAAGTCCACACTTGTTGCATTTTATACTTTTGGTTTGTTTGTTTCTCTCCTTTTTGGCATCCGATACCAACAAGACCCAGCCAAAATCATCAACTCAACTCAACCAAAAAATTACTTTTGTGTTATTAAGGATCGATTGCCAAATAATTTGCTGAGTCGAGGGTAAATCCTTAAGCACGAGAGTAAAGTGAAATTTTATAAAGTGCATACAGTAAAGAAGGAGACTTACAATTCTGTTCGTTCGTTGTGAGTCTGATGCTTGTCCGTGATGCTGGATGGAAAGTAAGGAGTCGGAATGTGGAAGTTCAGGAGAAAGTGAAGCAGTGAAAGCCAAGTGTGCGTGCACGTACCGTCGTCGTCGTCGCAGGAGAGAAAGTCTCCATCCAAACTCTTCTGTCTCATCTCCTTCACTCTCTGACTCGCTCGGGTCAGGAAAGGATGGATGGATGTTAGGCTAGCATAGAGCGAATAAACTGAGACAGAGAAAGTCCTTTTTTTTTGGAAACTTGGATGAAAGTGAAAGCATATCTAGATAAATAGTGCTCCCTTTTGATTATTGCGTTTTAAAGACCGGACTGCCATTGTTGTGGGGTGAGGAGTAGAAGGGTTGGCAGGATGAAGGCGTCAAGATGCAGATGGAAAATGGGAATCTTTCTTCCCTTACTTCTCATTTCGGATTTTGTCCTTTCCACAACCTACGCACAAGGTAAGGAACTGTTGTGATTGTTTCTATTTTTAATGGAAAGTGTGTCCGAGTCCCAGCAGTAGTACAGGATCCATGCAATGCAAATGTATACCGACGTGGATTAGGTTAGATCCGGATCCAGTGTCAAATACGTTCAAGGCTTTCTGCTGTGAGGGGTACAGAGAGACGCGTCATGGTGTGACTTGGTTTCTTGTATCATTATTGCCAAAAAATGTGTGCATGACATGACTTCACGTGAATGATTTCGCATCATCAAATCAATTCAAATCAAATTCTGTGTCTGTCTTTCATTGTGACTTCAATCCTGCTCGCTCATCCTCCCTTTTAGATCTGTTACCTACTTTCATTTCACTTTACTTCACCGACAACAAAAAAAGAGAACCGAGAGAAAAGAAATTAAGACAGCTTCATGCAAATTCAATTCAGGTTCCTTTTTTACTTTCTGACTGACTGACTACTACGCCTTTCCCTATCCGCGGCACATTCCTCATTCCATGCCATTTTTATCTCATTCATTGCATGCCTCTAATATCTTTGTGGGTATGCAGGACAGAGTCTCTCTGGCTCTCTCTCTCTCTCAAAAGTAAAACTTAGTCCTGGAGAAAATAATTTCCAAGTCGGAATGGGATTTACTCAGTTGTCCAATCACTATAAAATTTATTCATAATGGGAATCAAGTTAAACGCTATAGACTAAAGTGACAGAAGAGATAGAAAAGAAGGGCGTAGTTGTTTTTGCATTAGAAATAGGAAGCCTCTGATGATACTGCACTTACCTATTTGCCAAATAGAATACTGCCAGACCACGAGTTTTAAGACAAGGTTAATTATAATTATCCGTATCATTAAATTGGTATGTGGTTGAAGTCAAGAGTGCTGAACTGACTCCTCCTCACTCACTCCCATCCTTTTTGATTTGCATAGATGATGGATGGATGGCGATGGTACATTTGTTCTTCTTCTTCTTTCTGGACAATTTTTAACAAAACTCGAACAACGCGGAATACATACCTACGAACCGTTACAGTAAAAAAAGCATTACATTTATGAGGATAATAACAACAATGCGAAAAGGAGCGTGATTCTATTATTCCAGTTTTGTAAAGAAGTTTGTTGTAGGATTTATATATGGCTAAGCCGTTGCCTTTAATCATACATGCATTTCATGGTTGATATTTATTTATTTTAGTATAACATTTCAGTCGATATCTTTGGGCGTGGTGGACTTACTTTTTGATCTCTTTTTTTTCAGTCTTGATTCTTTTTTGTCATCGCCGTTTCGTATCATTTAATTTAATGCCATCCATCCATCCCTTCCTTTTAATCTTAATCTCATTCGCTTTCGTTCATTCGTCGCAAAAGCTTGTTTGCAGGTTGGGTCGTTGTGTGTCTACGTGGAGTACATAAATAAACAGGGATCACTTACTTTGAGACTTGGTTAGGTTAGGAGGACAATTTTTTTGAAGAGATGAAGATGCCATACGATATGTGCAAAAGCAGAGCGTTTGAGGATTAGTAGAGTTTGGAGTTGCAGGACTCAATAAATAAATATTGAAAAGATGGACTGCTAGGACTGGATGTATTGGAAATTTCATATGTCGTCTTGGTCCAACTCAAGCTTATCTTCTTAAACGTTGCGCTTCAGGCTCTGTGTGATCGATATAGGTAAAGTAAGCAGCCTTCAGATCAAACCATTATTTTTTCTTTAGCCGCCATGATCTACATGCATTAAATCAAATAGTTGACCTGGCTTGAGTCTTGCTATGTGACGTGATATGGCGTCGTTGGAATGGTAGTGTAATTAAATTAGTTGGCTCCTGTTAGTCCTTTTATAATACCAAGCTTTCCTGACTGGCAAGACAACAATGCAAATGAGATTCATTTACTGGAAATCAGAAATTACTTCATGTATCGAAGCAGTCCTACTTGGCGAGTAGCATGAACTGACTTGTTCTCGCATTAGAATTTTCCAGAAAAAGAAGTAATACATATTTTGCAGTCTGCTTTGTATTCCTGTGACCATATTGCAAGAATGTATCACAATTATGCTTGCATAAGGTATGAATCTGATAATGACGACGACACCCTCTTTCGTAATGGAGAAACTGATTGTGTTGAAGACGTAGAATTACAAAGTGTCTGGGGGATATTGGAAATCAGATTTAGTATTAAGAAAAGAAACCTCAGAATCTTTTTGTCGGGCAACCTGACCTGGAGAAGTCCTTTCCTTCATAATAATGTCACCTATGCCTTAAGAAAGACTCCTGATAATGCCATTTCCCACAAGAGTTGAATACTAATGATGGTAGTCATTCATTCATAAAAGTATATTTACTTATATGTAAGTCATACAATAGGATGAAACATAATGGCATATTAGTATTATTATTTTACTTGCGTAACAACTAATCCGATTTCATAACGAGCCAGTTTGGGTCATAAAGAAGCTAGTTACTTTTCCTGAATCTTCTACGGACATAGAATAGACAACGTCCTTGATGATAGGTGTAATGTTGGTTACTTAAGTTTAGTTAAAACAATTATTGTTAGCGAAACGAGCAGAAAGAAAGGAGGGAGCTTATAAATCTAGCCGAAAAGGAAGGACAGCTAAATAAGACTCCTTTCCTCCGTGCACTTGTTTGAGAAAAGAAGGGGAAATTAAGTAGTACACTGCGGGAGATTAGCTGTGAAAGTTAATTAATTCTTACTTTAATCTAATAAAATTGGGAGAAAGAAAAGAAACGAAGAGCAAAGGAAGCAAGAGAATTTCACTTGCTTGTCTTGTTACGTTATTCCGGTTGATGGATATGGTAACTTTCTAAAAGCAACGACAGAAAAAGAACTTGCCAAAGCTGAACAGACTTAGAAAGGAGGGGGAAGAGGAGAAAGTCAAGTCGAGCTAATTCAATATTGGGCTTATAACTTTCTTCTATCTTCGCTTTCTTTCTCAGGTTACTGTACTTTGTACTTGTAATGTCGCTTCAAAAAAATGATTCACTGTTCTGTTTTCGACGTGCAGATTAGATGCTTTGCGCAATAGAGTCCCTAAACGGAAAATTATGACTAGGCGGCTTCTTTATGATCTATAACAAATTGATAGGCATCAAAACGTTGGTCGAATCATTTATCTCCAACTTTCACCTCAAAATAAGCACTTAGGCTTGATGATGATGATGACGATTTCAGCTAAGTAAATAGCATCTAAAAGTTCTCACTTTAGTTTATCAATTCTATTCTTCTTAAAATAATAATTGGCTTTCATTCCTCCATATACGCACAGGCAATAAGGTTGACTGACATTAAAAGGAGATTGGAGTGGAATGAGGGACTGAATTGATTCCCCTGCTTGTCTAGGTACTAATTACTCTTTGCCGGAAGAGATTGCTTGTACTTTGAAGTAGTTAGTTAGCAAAATGTAATTGACATTGAGCACAGCAGCAAGGGATTTAGGCTCAGGTTGCCAAATTATCACTCTCCTTATTCCATTTTTAAAATGACGAACACTTACAAGGAATTTGAAAGCCATCTTTTCTTGTTGTTATCATGCATATGCCTATTCTCAAGCAGAAATGTTTCAGGAAGAATATTATTATTATTATTAGTTGCATTGTCTTGCTGCTGTCGAGGATAATGACGACGATGACGGTAATTAGTTGGAAGTGAAGTAAAGTGTAAAAAAATTGGTGCAACAAAATCAAGGTGAAATTGTTTTTGATTCCATTGTCTAGTCAAACCAAAGCAGAGTCAAGTCAAGCCTTAAGTCCTAAATATATCACGATGCCCAATTGTTATCAAGAATATACTTCTTCTGAGATGGTGATGATGATTGTGATGATCTTCATTCAAGCATTTTTGCATGGAGCTGTTAAATAAAAAAAATATGTGTGTACAAGAACCTTGCTTCAATCTCAAAGACAAGGCGAGAAGTGTATCTGTCCAAAATATCTTTGCCATAAGATCAAAGATGAAAGAGTACTTTAAGCATCCTTCAACATTACCGTCCAATAAAATAACTCAATCACTTTCATGCTTTTTTATTACTTGCATTTTATTGAATAAAAATCAATGTCAGAGGGTCCATTCCCTGATGATGCCGATAAATGGGA
>JAQIWU010001016.1:0-19337 GCA_034696445.1 Isotomiella minor | reverse complement strand
CAGCTTGCTCAAGACAGCCAGCAGTTTACTTTGTGCAGCTAGCTACATAAAATACGCCACTACTAATCTTACATCTCACCTGAAATCCTGTCTAAACGTCAGTTTATCTAACTCAAGCAACCACCTTGGACAACCCTCAACAAACAACAAATAAAGTAGTGAGCGGACGGCCGACTGTTTACCATTTGCTTCCGGTTAGTCATCACTAAACCGCAGGTCACAATTCATACATCCACCTGAGAGAGTGAGTGACCGATCATTACGACTTCAAACACCGGTCGGCTCAAACAACGTAAGTAAATATATTTATTTTCTGCCAGTCAGCATAAAATAAGTGTTTCACTCCAAGTGGCGAGGTTCAGAATGGCAGTGTATGTATTTAAATGTACAAAGCAAATTCGATTAGTCCAGCTTCGTGTTGTATGCGAATCGGGGAGAGCGAAGAAGGAGTTAATCTAAGAATCGCCTGACTTCTCACCTTAGACAGACGATTATAATAAAAGGGATAAAATGTGGACACAAAATCTGTGACTTAAAATCAATACAAAACAGAGAGCACAGACACAGGCGAGGGTCTCAAGAAAATTCAAGCCGAGTCTACGGAGAGAAGGGAGATTTTATGTAGAGAGAAAGCAAGCACACACGCAGACACGTAGGTTAGGTATGCACATTTAGTATTTGTACCCAAGCCAGGTAGTTTGACTGGAAGGAAGCAAAGAATGAAAACGGCCTTCGAGGTTAAAAAGGAATTAATAAAATAAAAACAAGTGAATAAACAGTGTGCTGCTGCTGGTCGTGCAGGGCATGATCGTCGAATGTGTATGTACGTATAGCTATAGCCAAAAAGAGGAAGCTTCGGCTGGGAGGTACATTACATGAGAAGTACATCAAAAATACAGGCAAGACCCTGCATTGGTTTGATGCCTCCAGAAGAAAATTTTATTGGACATCCGAGATTTGAGAAAAAAAAGTTGGGCTAACTAAACTGAACTCAAGAATTTCACAATACGAGAGAGAGCAGAGGGAGAAAGAGATAGAGAAAACAATACACCCCCGCCCCTCTCTCTCCAGTGAAAGAGAGAGGCGACGTAAGCTCCACTTATATTCTCCCTAAAATATCCAAGCAAAGAACACAATCAGATCCACCAACATCTTGCAATTGCTCAGGGCCCCATGCACTCTCAGGCCACGTTTCTTTTTTTCTTTCTTTTTTAGACCATAATCATCCCCACCACCGTTTTACATACTCAACTTCTTCTGTGGTAATGCAACCTGCGACTAGCAAAGTGCAGCACAGTATATTCTGTGTCGTAATCCTGGCAACCTCAGGCAAAAATACCCCCGATTTTTATTCCTTCTTCACCTTCCAATTTAATTTTCTTCTCCTTCTTCAATAAATAAACATAAATTGAGTCGATCTGAAAAGTGCAGAAGACTCTGAATTGTATCACTGATATAAAAGATGCAGTACTTCTGCATTTAAATCAATTGCAATGCTCAGCTGTAAGTGTCATCTGAAGAACTTTCACCATCATTGGCTGCTTTCAACTAAATAATTTTAGTATTTCTCAACACTAAGAAAAAAGGTTCAATTGTACATTGGGTAGCAGATGAAATGTAGTTGTTGACGGTACATAGGTATACAAATTTGTATTTCCAAACGCAGTGGTTTGCCAAGCCAAACTCACGACATGGGAAATTAAATTATATGAAGAGTACTTTTTCTGCTCTTAAAAATTGATGCAAAATGACATTATTTTGTCCCCGTGTTTATTGTATTATTGCCACTTGTCATTTATTTCTCCATCCTGCTAAAAAAAAGTAGATACATATAGATAAACACGTAGCCAAGCGAAAAGTTGAACATGCCAAGCAAGTAGATGAAAAACAGAGAGAAAGTGAAAGTAGAAGAAGATAAAAAAAATAGACAATGAAGTTTTACTTACGATATCTCTCCAAAAGGGATGAACGCGTCTCGTAGGGCTTGAGTTTCTATCTCGGGGCTGAGGTCTCCAACAAAAATATGGTAATGCTCTGCAAAAAGAAAATGCATATTGCTTTTACTTTTCCTTCCTCTGCAATAATAACACACGAGTCAAATGGAAACAACCTATGAACTTTTGCTACTTTCTCCCCTAAATCGAAAGGTTCAAAAAATCAAGAGGCATATACAATCAGTAATTTCTTTTGGCATTTATTTACAGGATAGGAATTGGAATCCCAACCCCATTATGCGTATTATTTCAGCTCACTTAATTTTCAAGTCAAATAAATTTATTGTAGGGAAGGCAGGAGTGAAATGCCCATGAACTAAACTTATAGTATCCTCTCCCCCTTGTAAGATATGCATAATAATAATACCCAGTTACCCCTCGTCCTCGCTCATCGTCCCACTATCTATGTCGTGATACTTTGTCTTGAATGTTTGTACATTTTGACTTGGTGAGTTTTTCTGTTTGTAGCAGGAATGAGGAGATGGCTTTTGGAACTCTCCAGTGCACAGTTACAATGCATTTTCATGAATACGCAATAATCCTTTCTGTTTGGTACATAAAGGAAAAGGAAAAGACAAGATAGCAAAGAGAAACGCCAAAGCCACCAGTCATGGTAACTTGTAAAAAATATCCAGCACACTCAGTTTTCTTCTTTCTTCTACAAGATCAATTTAAATACTACATAGCCTCATGCTACAGTATTATTTCTATTAAAGGGCAAAAAAACTTTTGAGAGTAGACTTGTTGGGTTTTCTTCTGGACTAGTGAGTGAGATGCACACTCGCAGTTGTTGTTAAGTACTACGGGCTCTGCTTGTGACTATTTCCTTGCACCACTGACTGCTTTCTCTGCCGTTGTTTATGAAAAAAAAGAAAAGAAATTTGGGAGGCTCCCGATACAAAAAAAAACAGCCAAAAGAGATATAGCCCACAGCAGGGAAATTCAGAGAGCACTACTGGTTGTGTAAATCTCGTCTATAGGACACATAATGAAGAAAATCATAAAATAAGACTGAGAGATCTTGGTTCTTTCTTTTGCTGGCGGCAGCCCGTAGAGGCCGACTGGTGCTGTGTGGCGATGGCAGGGAAATGGTCCTGACTGTGAGATCTAAGTTAAGCTATGGAATTGCGGAGTCGGTGGGGAGCCAAGAAGAATGCACTGCTTTCAGCAATTGATTAGCATTTTTGGCAAGACTCATCTTCCATGCAAAGAGAATGAAATGGAACTATACACTTCATTTCCCCATTCGAAAGATACGACTCTCTGGATGGATGCATGGGTGGAGAGGGATGGATCCATGTGTGGGGGAGAAAGTCCTGCTCTTCTAGTAAACGACCAACAAGAGTCAACCAACCATCTCACTCTCAGCAGGCTCAAGCCGTTTGGCAGCAACTTGTTCATTGACTCTCACCTCCATTGACTCCATAGAGGGAATCAATACGGAAAATTTTGGATCACAGCCGACAAATATCATCAATACGCATTTAAATTTGAAATATTCTCTTCAACGTGAAGACAGTAAAAGTAAAATCCACCATGCCTCCCTTCCGCTCCGCCTCTGACTGACTCTTATCCCCCATAAATCAAAACAAGTGCCACTACCATATTCTCGGCCTATGCAAGTCCTTGGAACCAAGAAATTCAGGGGGTGGACGAAGAAAGAATACCACTTCAAATTTATGAGACTTGTACTACCACTGTGGCCAAAAACTTCTTTTTCTTTGTTTGAGCAGATATAATTAGGTAACTGGTTTTATGTTAAATTGTGTAGTAAGTAGAACTAATACTCATAGACGGATATTTGTGGAAGGTGTGCAATTCCTGGAACCATCCCACAAAGTTGTTGTGAAACTTTTGTTGCCTTTGAACCAAATGTGATTGACTTTGGTCAATGGCTTTCCCCACCTGTGTGTGTGTGTGTATGTACATAATACATCATGCTGTCTCATCCATCTATGACTACTAAAGGAGAAGAGAAAAGAAAGAAGAGGACAAAGGGGGAAGACAAACTTTGTTACCATCTCGGAAGACACACAATAGCGTGGAAAATAAAAGAAAGGAAGGAGCAATGTCTTTAAGAATATCTATTGCAAGAAGTGAGTCCAAGTCAAGCCTTTTAGTCAGGAGTGGAAGAAAGAAAGGAGTCTCAGGAGCTTCTGTGGTGGGTGAAAGCACTCGATTCATGCATGTGCATTCAGCTTGTGTCCAGTTGGCTCCCTTCTTCACTGAGAAGTGAAAAAAGACGGCTTATAAATGGATGAACTCAATTTTTTCCCACCACCACAATCCCAACACGTCGAACCGTGATATGTGTAAGTACTTTGCTTTCACCCACTGCCTAAATTGTCCATTGCATGCGGTCTTCCCACCGTCCTCCTTGCACAACAAAAACGGGTTCTCTCAAAAACAGATGATTTATTGATTCTGTGTAAGGAAGTGGGAGAGAAGGAATTGATTTACAAAAAAAATGGTCTATCCATCCTTTCACACAGCAATTAATCATCAGATCCACTTCCTTAATTATCCTCTGTTCCTTGAAAGCCTGTCGCAGCCCGTTAAACTTTTTCCTTTCACTTTGGTTTCCTAACTGATAATAAGTAGCTGTTTACGTGTGTATGAAGAACAACCAGGTTCCTGTTCCATTTGCCTGCTTTCATGCCTTTCTGGAATAGCTTTGCGTCCGTGATCTATTTTTCTTTTAGGATTCAACCTACTTCCGTCAAACAAATGAAAGTCCCCATTTTCGTAAAAAAAGAGGGGAATTTATAAGAAGAGTTTCAACAGGTAAGAGCCCATTCAACGACCCAAGCACGGCAATAAATATGCATCAATGTTTCAGTCAGAGTGAAAGAAGCGACTGGAGTGAAGAAAGTTGGTAAGGGAGGGACGACGAGGAAGTGAGAGTAAACTATGGGTTTGGTTTGTGTACGCAGCAAAGGAACTTGAGTAAGTAGGAGACTTGCACGATTGCAATTTTTAAATCATGATTTATAGAGGATTAAAATGAAGTATTCATAGTTGTGCGGCGTAATTAAATTTTATTGCTTTCTCCTCTACATGGGGAAGGAAGGAAAGAAGGACGCAAGTTGAGTTGAGAAGAGTCGAGTCAAGGAATATAAGTGAAAAGAGAATTAGAGAGTCTGAGGAAGATAAGTGGAAAGAAAGCAATTTAGTCAGAGTTTATCATTCTTCATTGAGATGAAGGGAGGAAAAGGAGAGAATGGGGGAATGGTTTTGGACTATCTAGAGCAGAGAGTGAGAAGGAGAAAGTAAACCTGGAAAGAGTGAGGGTGAATGGCTCTGGATGGGAAGACATTAGATGGTCGTTCGTGGTTGGTATCATCAGAAGAACGACTCGAGTGGAAAAGTTAAGAAAAAAGTATTCAACAGGTATCAAAAGGTAGTTTGGGCAAGTAAAGTAAAGCTTCTGTCTACTACCACTGCTTATTACCATCACTACCAAACCAACCAACCTTTTAAGGTGCAGAAGAGGCACCACTAGTTCAAGAAGCGAGTAGGGAGTCAAATCCTCAACCCACTCTCACTCTTTCTTTCCTTCTTCTTACATACGTTTAACATGGATACATCTCTCCTCCCAGAAGGAACACTGAACTAACTTTCTCTCGTCTTCCGCTCAACTTTTCCCAACATTTTTTGTTTGATAAATAATCATTTCAAGTACCTTGCTTACTCTTCTTTCTTTCTTTTTTCCACAATTCTTCTTCTTTTCCCCAATGCTCCTTTCCACCTTATAGTTATTCATTCATTCTTTGGGTCTCCAAACAATGGCTTCTCACATCACGAGGGGAACATGTCCCCTTCCTTTCTTTTTATGTTTACCTTCATGAGCATTTAAACCAAGACGAAAAGCAATAGAGAAAGGAGGACGCTGCATGTTTGTGAAGCCATGAACGCATGTTTTTACTCGTATACGCATTCTAAATCATGGGTGACTTTTATGATTATGCCCCTAGATTTATTGCTGCTTAGGATTAGGTGACAATAATGAAGAAAGGCAACTTTATGAGTGTATATACCTGACTTGTTGGTGGCAGAGGAGGGGGATTTTAAAGAGTCCATATTGTGTTTTGAAGGAACAGCGAGAAGAGGCATGTGGGGACCTGTGGCTCCCATTGTGGCTACACTTGCCGTTGTGGGCAGCATTAGAGCAGACATGGTGGCCAACATTCCGCTTGGGTGTCGAAGGAGAGGAGATGTCAACAGACCAGCAGCCGCAGCAGGTCCGGACGGACAGCAACAATTAGCTGGGAGATACACCTTGGCATGGAATGGGGGAGGACTCAAGGTGGAAGGGAATAAAAGGTCGGATTCCGTCGTGGCGAATTGATATCTCTCGCTTTTGTTGCTGGGTATTAATTGAATCGTTGCTTATCTACAATTGGCGTTTTCTCAGTGGAACCCAACGCTGGATGCGAGGAGGTCGGATGATGGCAAGGTGAAGATGTCGATAGCGGGGTAGACTCGAGACTCCGGTGGTTGAGGCAACTTGCTACCAGAGGAACAGAAGAGTTTACTTGCGGCTGCGAAGACTTTGTTGCAATAGGTGATTCCCCTTGAGCTCTAACCAGATGGTACCGGAAAAGTGTAAATCATGGATTAATCTTGCAGAAGAGAGAAAGAAAATGAAAGGAAAGCACGCACACACAGCTATACGCTCTTGCTCTTACTTTATATGTGGGCTACATGAAGTGCCTCCTGGACAGCCGCTTTATCAACGTTGTGTGTCTATTTTTAAAAAGCAACAGGAGGAAAAGTTTTCAAGTTGAGGGAGTGAAAGGTGCACGCACTAAACAAACTCGTTTGCAAATGCACTCGATATATGTCTCCACACACAACAGCCAGCAGAGTGCTTTTTTACTTCATGACGTGTCACTTGAAACAATTGTCAAAGTTGACATGGCTTGATTTTATATTTATGTTATAGTATGCCTCCAGACCGGCACAAACCAAAGGCTGGAATGGGCGAGTGAGTGGTGGAACTGCCAATTAGTGAGTCCACTTAATATGCGTAAGGTTGTTGGTCGTGTCGTAAAGAACGCCTCTTTTGTCGTGAGTGTGAGAAAAGTCAGAGGACCAAAGCGTCAACAGGTTAAGAAGAAGGAAGGAAAAGTATGTGGAGAGAGAAAGTGGAGGCAGCAGTGTTCACTCTCCACAGTCGTCTTGAGTTGTGTTGGCTGACTGAAGAAAGTATCGACAGAAGAAGGTAAAATAGTGCTTAGAGACTCGGTTCAGTCAGTCTCACTCTTTCCCCATCGCTTTTTCGCCGTGAGAGCCCCACTGCTTTGGCTCCGTTGTTGTGCCAGTGAGTTCTGAGTTGGTGAGGGAAAGAAGAAGGGGCAGATTGGTCTCAGCTTAATAAGAGGCAAGGTGGATCCGCCGTAGGTAGGTAGTGAGAGAGAGAAAACAGTGGAGAGAGTAACAACAAGTGGATCGGAGAACGTCGCTCAGAACTCTGAACAGTCAGTGGAAATCTACATTCTCTAGTTGAGGACGACAAACGCTTTTGTCTACTCAACTCAAACGGCCACTTTCTCCACAGCAGCAGCAGCAGCGTCCTTATAGACCGACTTGAACCGAAGGGAGTCCGAACCTCTTTCACCCCAACCTCACTTTCCTTCTCTCAAACAAAAATCCAACTCTGAGACTTGCTTGCTTTCATCTCACGCGTCCTTCTTCTTCCGCTTTTCCCTTTTCAACTCAGCCACGCATTCTTCTTCTTCTCTCCAAATTCATGCATCTCACCTTTTGTGCCTGCCTGCCTTTGCATTGTATCCTGTTTCTTAATCCGTCCGAGGAGGAAACCCGTTTTAAATAACTCTGCCAACCTCATTAGAGACCAAGTTATCCACTCATCTCTCAACTCTCTCTCTCTCTCCCTGAATAGGTGTACTTGAGGGTAGGAGTATGTAGGGAAAGCATGTACACAAGTGGGGAAAGTGGAAGGCAGTAGCGTGTACTTTGGTAATCAAATTCCAGTCCCATTGTCAAATTTTTGGTTATTGTGTGGAATGCTGAGTGAGTGGGCCACGCCATGCATTTTCATCGTGATGATGGGGTGGGTATAGGAAAGGAGCAAAAGGTATGCACTGCACAACGTTCCTTTTGAATGGTCACGGTTTTGATAATGAGGTAGGGGGTGGGGGAGGGCCAGTCAGTGGGCCGCACAATGAAGGGTTTTGTTGTTATGTTATGTATGTATGTATGTATGTGTGTGTGTACTCATGCTAAGAAAGACGAAGGAAGCAAGTGAGCCAGCAACTCTTGGCCTCTCTCCTGCACTGACTTGATAGCCCTCCATTTAAAGTAAAAGGTTATCTGTGGTCCACACAAAAGTAATAGAAGGGAGAGAAAGGGAGAAACGTGGAATGCTAACTCGACAAAACTGTGATCTCAGCCGACAGCCAATTGAAAGCAATCAACGTGACTGGAATTGGCAACTTTAAAATTTGTTACCCAACTCTTCTTCTGCTCCATAAGACTCTTTTGAGTCAGGCAGGTCTACTATTATGTCCTTCTTCAAATTTTGCTCTTCTTCTTTTCACCACTGAACTGAAAGCAAGCTAAAATTGTCGCGACACACGAGAGGAGAGAGAAAGAAAGACCAACATGTGACTTACAGTCTGTAGTAAACCAACAACATCATGGCATGCAATGTGCTCTGCCGTAATGTTATGTGATGTAGTGCTGTGTGTGGTGAAGTGGTGCGATAATGTAGGGTTTATGGCACAAGCATTTTGCTACAACTCGACAAGACTGAATTCTTATTCTATCGATCACATCGACATCATTGTTGATGTCAAACCTGCTATTTTGACAGAGTCCTGTCACATTCTCCAAAAGTCTCACAAAACCCACTGCTTTCTCCCCCTACTTGCTAATGCAGAAACTGATAGAAGCCTCCAATTACATATACTTTCTAAGCAACATGATTTATATGGCGTTCCTCCTTCGCACTTATTTCTTAGATCAAGTTACCCAGAAAGTATTTCATAATTTATATATCGCTTGAATAAAAAAAAGTGGTATAAAAAAAACGTCTCAAATTGGTCACCCTGCCAAAAACATTCCTCATTGAATGTCAAGTGAAACAACGTAATTAGAGGAGACAACAACAAAGGAGTTTTGCAATTTCAAATCGATGCACGTTTCATCAGTTGTCAAAGAGCTCCTGCTGCTTTCCCTGATATTAACTTTTCTATAGAATTTGAATCGAATATCAAATATCAGGCTAATTGGAATCCTTTTGTCTCGAGTTCTATGTACTTCTGCAGCGTGAGATTGTATTGTTTTTATTACCGTCCTTCTTCATCCTTCGCAAAACAGTGCTGTAGTTTTGTTTCTTTGTTTTTTCCATGCATCAGCATTTTATCTCTTTTCCAACCTGGAAAGATGTGTCTAAGACACCTTCATCATGAGTTTCAATTTGATTAAAAACAGCATGCCTTTTTCTATTCTCGATTTGAGAAGGAGGAGGTCCGGGACTATATTAATTAGAAGGATGCAGGGCAGCAGAGGCAAACAAAAACTCAACACAGCTTGATGCGTCTGTAGTAAAGCTTAAAATGAAAAGTCAGTGTTTATCTCGGCAATAAAATTCCTACAACAAAGCAATAATAACGGATCACAATTTATTTGCTAGTACCTATCCCTCTATCCCAGCCATGATGCAAAGGTGCGATGATTGGGTCACTCTAATTAATAGGATTAGAAATGACTTTCTCCACACGTACACTGTGAAAGGGTAAAAATGGGATTCAGCAAAGGTCAAAACGGACTTTCCTTTTATATTATATGTAATGATCTTTACACGTGCAGGTTAAAGCACAAGTCCATGTTTTTTGTCCCTGATAACTAAGTCCGTTTTACATAGCTGACAAGGAAGTTTGCAAGGTACACAGTGGTTATAAAATTCAGTGTCTTATGGAAGATACCCTATTTCAGCTAGATGGGATTTAGTTTCCAAAGGTTCCCCTACGCCCTGTCCTCTTTCTACACCTTTATTAATTCATAAACAAAATGGATTAGACTGTTGGGGGCATGTCGAGGTTTCGTCAGACCTTAGTTATCGTAGAGCAACTCTCAGCTGAAGCCGATTTCACTACCATCTCCCTGAAGTGAAAGTTTTACATCAAAGCAGGTACAATAAAAAAGGAGATAGCACAATGCAGGAAAAGGACTGTAGCATTTGAACAATAACCGGACAGGAGAACCACCAGGAGTACCCTGCGGACAAATGAATGACGCTAAATAACCAACAAAGAATTTCACGGGGAGAAAATGTTGGCATAAAGACGGAAGTCAACTGTGAAGCCTCAGGTAATCTCTTTTCTGGATTGGATAGCTATAGTCATGGCCTGCTGGTTTGCATTCCTATTGTTTCCCATTGATCTCATCCCCTGCGAGACATAAGCCTGGCTGGAGTCATGAGGGATCTTAATTAATAATTCAAAATAACAGTATTCATGACTCAAATTTAGAATACTGCGTCATTTTCAATAGGCACCATGAGCATCAATGTGAGAGTTCACTAGGAATTGCTCAACAGGCGCTTACATTATTGTATTAACCAGACCCGGAATTGTTTAGCCATTCTCATCACCATTATCAGCATCACCATCATTTGCAGTCGCAGGAACAAATGGATATGTAGTCAAAGGATGAGTCAGTTCCCATGGACTCTTTTGTTTTTACCGTTTCATTTCGTCATAATGAATTTGTTTGAACCCCGGGCATTGCCAATTACTATTATTATCATATCATCCACAACTCTATTGTGATGGATCATATGTGTTCAAAACAATAAGGACCAGAGGCCAGCCGAACGTCCAGCATTCAATTTTGAACCCATGTCGCAGGCCAATGGTAGCCAACGTGAGTGTATTTCATTGGAGCAACTTCAACCCGCGCCAGTATCTTTCAGAATTGACAGTTGAGTGAAAAACCAGGCTTCCTCTGTTTTTCATAACAGAGCATCAGACATGACAGTTGGACAAATGACCACAAGCTGGTACTGATACTTATGTGGTGGAGGAACCAGCCGCAATTTAGAATAGTCATGGAATTTAATATATATGAGAACAACATAATGTGACATAACGTATCTAATTTATAAGGCAGCAGATGCTGAAAAATTTGTATGAATGGAAAACGAGTGAAAGCTAAAACATAAGGTTGCTCTCGAATCCCCTCCAGCAGCAGCCATTCTACTCTTACGCCATCCATCAACCCATTTGAGATACGTTAACATTATCAAGAGGCCTCCCTTTCGAATTTAATATTTCACAGAACATTGACACCACATCCATTATCGACATTGACACATTGTGCTGCTGCAATATTTTTATTTGGTCATATGATTGATTCATCAGTTGCACCAGGAACATAAAAAATAGATTCACTTACTGCTTGTATCAAGCTTGGATTGGCTAGTTGGTGATGTGGCCCAGTTTACTTTCATTTCCTGGAAATAAATAAAAATAAAACAATTTGTTAGATTGCATTTGAAAAATGAGTGTGAAGCGGGTACCATTGCCTAAAACATTTCATGTTATTATTGTACAGCATTTGGGAAAAGACACTCTCAAGGAAAGAGCAAGTTAAATTGAGTTGAGTTAGGAAGAGGGGAAGTAAAGTTGAAGTTTTGGATAAAAAAAAAGAGACGGTGGTAACTTGGAAAATATTTCTTTGCACTTTTGCTTTTACTCATTGTAATCTTTGTAATCTCTGCTGTGATTTAAGGAAAAAAGAGAAAGGAGAAAGTGGCTGGCACTCATAACAACAACAACACTGGTGAATAAAAGAAGAACGGGCTTTGGGACTTTGGTTCTTCAACTTGGATTGTAGTCAACACAATGAACTAATTATAAAAAGACATTTGGACAAAGTTTTCACTTTCTTTACTGTACACACATGTGCACGAGTGTGATATTTCTCCAGTTTCTTGTAATGCCATCTTTCTAAACGCCGTCACTGCATAGGTATATACAAACTCCCATTCGCTTCATCTCAACCCTCTTGCGGATTAAATATGTTTGTATATTGTATGACTTAAATGCTTTGGGGGGTCCGTTCTGCTGTAAGACTTTTGCGTTGGCTTGGATAGGAAAATTTCGTTGGTGGAAAAAGCAAATAAAAGTAAATAACAAAAGAGGAGAAGAAGGCCGAATGTAGCAAAATAAATTTCTTAAATCTTCGGGACAATCTCAGAAAAGAAGTGAGACATGACTCAGGAAATAAAAAATGGAATTGCTACGAGAGGAGGAAGAAGCGCAAGATGGACTTGAGACGATGGAGTGAAAGTACTAAAAGACCGAAAGGAAGTAGAAAGAGGTTAGGTTGAGTTAAGAAAGGGGCGAATTCCAGTCCCGTTGTTATATATATGCGACTTTTAGTTCAATTTGTTTCTATATACATTTAGTTGGAGAAAATGCATCGCAAATACATTAAGTACTTTCTCAAGTCTCAGCTTCCTTACTCAGAATGTCGTAATCGGAAATCTGGCAATGCAATAGAAAGTAGATAGACCTTCGTATAGAACCCCCAGTACCAGCGATAACGGTTGCTGTCAACATTCCTTATGTCACCAGACCAGTGGAACCACCACCACTACCACTACCACCATCGTCCTGTCCTATAGCCCCGTTCAAAGATTTGAGAAAAAAGTATCCTTGGCTCGGTCGAATTTGGAAACAAAGTTTTTCATCCTCGAGTCTTTTCATAATCTTTCACCAAAGTCGCCTTCAGATGGAGGTGAAAATAAATCAACAACACGGAAGGAATGAAGATAATTTGTTTGATGTTTCTGTTTGATGTTGCATGTTTTGACTTGAAGTTAGGTCAAGTTCATGTGCACTCTGGTGAAGGTGGAAAAGCACAAATTCAAATCCGAGAAACCAAAACTGGAGGCGTAAAATAGCCCATTCATTTCTCTTCTTTTTGTTGCCGGCAACAGTTCAGTATACCTAAAAAAAATAAAAGTACAGGTGGCCTCGGACAAGGGTTTTTTGAGTAGGAGAGAGGCAAATGGAAACAGCGTGGGTCTACAATTTAGCATGACAAAACAATGGTCTGTAAAAATTAGCTTTTCTGTTCACCTCGCCAAGAAAAAGCAGTAAAATATAAATTTCTTCTAGCCTCTCTTCTAATGGTCACTAGAACAACGCAAAAAATATGCGTGGAAATCCGGCACTATACAATGATGAGAAACCCATTTCCCCCCAGACCAAACTAACTTTTGTTCTTGTCTCTGAATGTAAATATCCTTCCGGAAGCTGCGGGTGGGAGGGAAGGAGAGGAAGGACGGTGGAGGAACAGCAACCGAAAGAATAAACCATGTCTACTAAAATACCTCATCCTCATCATATTCTTCTTTGCAACTACAATCAAAAACATTCCAGAACACAACTTGTGAAAGGACGAACAAAGTATAGCGAAATGGTAATTCAAGGACGCTGGATCTCCGGACCACAGAAAAAGTTCATGGCTTCTGTTTACTGTTTATGACCTCCATCCTTGACGTGCATTAGTATAACAGCCAGAAAGGGGGAGGGGTAGGGGGAAAGGGAGATGAGAAATTGTTCCGCTGATCATTTCTTAAGCCGCCTCGAATGTACGGAAACAAAAAAAAGTATAGTGGCTAATATTTCTGTACTCCCCATTCACTCTTCAAGAAAGGCTGTTGCCAACACGAGCAGGGAAGTTCTTGCACCAGAAATAAAATTATGAACATGTTGGCTTATGTCACACTCTTTGATCCTATACAACACCCACATTCGTACATTTCATGATGGTGAAAGCAGTCGACGGAGAGAAAAAACATTTCCATTAATTCCTTATGAGGCAAACAAACCTCTTTCTTGGAGTGGTGGGCCATTTCTTTGAGTTCTCACAACATAGTTTAATAATACCCTTCATTGTCCTGTGTTTTTGTGGACGGCACCCAGTGAAAGGCTGGAATGAATGTGGACATCCACACATCTCTGATTTAGTCAGCATTTCCCATAAGCTGACAGCGGATCCATCATCAGCAACTCTCATAAGATAAGAGGTTGGTATCGCGTATTGTGTGCGGTCTGATGCAATGCAATGTTGTTGTTTTTGAAGAGCCGGAAAAGAAAGGAGGAGAGAGTGAGCTAAAAAATAGAAAACAAGAGCCAAGGATTCTCAAGTACAGAGAGTCGGAGGGACGGGATGGAGGAAGCGTGGGGGCCGTAATATATGTGGAAAAGTACGCAAGTAGTTCCCAAATTTTTTCACCCTGTGCTCAGAGGGCACATAAAAGGCACTAAAAGAGGACACAAGGCAAAGAAGTTGGCATGGATGGCCTAATGTAACATAACTAAGTAAACTACATTCGTTTACCTAAAAGTTACATACATACCTTCTCCACTAGAGCATAACCAACGAACCAAACCCACATAGCTCACAATTATATGTCACCAGTAAAGGTTTTCAAGTACAACTTTTGTGAGTGAAAATGAGTGATGTATGATATTACGGTTACTTATTTACGAGACTTGCGTTGTATCTCGGGTAAGATGAAAGCAGTCTGCCTTCCTCTATCACTTTCACTAATGATGACACTGGGGCTATACCCTTCCATCATGAAACAACAATAAGGAGAGGCCATGGCCCCAAAGGTCCAAAGGAAACTACCTCTCTACCCTCCCTCGTCATTCGCTTTGTTCTAGGAAATTACTTTTAACAAGAATCAACAAAATGTGGGTCCCTAATATAAAATTAAAAGTCTCCGAGTACCCGGAGCGAGGTAGAAAGAAGGAATAATGGAGAAAAGACAGTGTTTGTGTGTGGGTAGAGACATAGGGGAGGAAGGGACGGTATAACCACAAAGCAGGCTAGGCATGTATGTCCACATAAGAAAATGGAAAAGAAGGTACATAAGAGGTTGGATGGAGGCAAAGAGCAGGGTCCTCTTTGCTTTGTAGTCTGGGAAATGACATGACCACATATGTACCGGGTAATATGTATTTATTTATCCACATTGTTTCGAGACCAGCGGAGGAAATAATTCCTATGATGAAAAAATTGAATTGAGCAACCCTACTTTCTCTGCTTTCTCCGTCGTTTCTCTCCAAACTCCTTTGCAAAATGGACATTGCCCGTGTATCTACTTAAGAGCTCTAGGAGGTATCTAACTTACAAAACAGTGTTGTTGTATAAAAAGATCCAAAAGTTTCATACATTTCTAAGTATTTGCTCGTTTTCCAATTTTGCAGACAACTTTCATTCATTTAACCCCTAAGTGAAGGAGGCCTAGGCAAAAACAACAAAAAAAGGGTGGAATGACTGCACAAAAAAGTGTACAGAAGGAATGAACATGAAGTAAAATGGAATAGGTTTGCCAACATTAGAAGAAAGTTGAGGATCCCATCACAATTCGCATCTCTCTTGAGACAACTGCTTTGCTCTCTCTCCCTCTCTCTCTCTCGTGCGGACTCCTTTTCCCAAAGCACTTGGTAGAAACCGATCTCATTTCCCCCTTTAAACAGGCCATCAATATCAAATGAGGCTTTATACACAGTCAACGTCCTCACTTAACTAATAAATTTAAGGATTCAATCTGCCCAAAGTTTAATGGATGAATGTTTACTTCCACGTATGTATCAGGAAGACGTATCAACACAGCACACACGAAATAATAAAGTATGGAACGTTAGAGTCTAGAGCTTTATTATGCTTGCCGCAAGTGAAAGTGCTCAACTCAATAGTAATCTCTACAGTGTTTGACACGACGCGGTCTAACATCACAGGACAATCGCTTTACTACGTTGGCCGTGGTCTCTCACAACCCTTCCCTACCCTTGCCTCAACAACCTGACATGATTCTTTAATGTAGACTAACTGAAATGAGTTGTATTTTGTACTCCTTTGTCAATTTATGAAGTCATAAAAGAGACGACACCGTAGTCCCAGTTTTTACGTTCTTTTTTCTAAAGGTACACTGTGCTTCAGGGCACAATATGTAATAAGGAAAAACTTTAAGCGGTTAGTTCTACTTAAGGGATAACCTAGTTGTACATTTTTAACAACACTAATTTCATTTGTTTCAAGAAAAATTTTAAATCACTTTTCTTTCCATCTTGACTTGCCACATTCTATCTCACCGCAACGCAAACCTTTTTTTCTCCTGGATAAACGCTTTTTCTTGAATTCCTATGCCCTTTGTCTCTTTTCTGTATGACTTTCCATTATGCTGCGGGATGAAGGGAATAGAAAGAAAAGCCTCCGTACCCAAACCTCAACTGTTGTAAAAGCAAGTACTCTTCCTCTTCTTGTAAAGTGAAAAGTTGGTTCAAGTTGTTTGCTTGGATGGAGAAAGGGCACGTGGGAATACTCTCAAACTACTTTCTCTACCTCCTTTCTAATCGTAAAATAAAATTGAAAAGTTCATTTTGCTATTCATGAAAATGAACAAACCCGAATAAACTATGTCAGTATTTCCAGTGCCACACATTTTATTATTATAGAATTTAGAATTATATATCCGCGACAACCTGCTGCTGCAACAAAAGCCTAGTCACTTTATGGTACACACAAGTCCAAAGTGCTTTCAAGGTTGATGGTGGCGTGGTCTTTAGTTCTTTCCATGTAACATTCGAATTTAGGTTACACGCAAATGGCTGTCCAGATCCTGAGGGACACAATGGGACTACCATGTCGACCACAATATTGCACACATGAGTGAGTTTCAATTTATTTTTGGTCAAATGGTGCAAATTTTTTCCATGAAAAAGAATAGAAAAATGGGAAACCAAGACGCATTTCTCATTTATTTGAGATGAACTGTATTTAAAGTATGACCTCAGTTTTGCTACAAGACCACCATACTAACTTGATTCCCCTTTTATATATATTTCACGACATGATACAGCATACCAGACATAACTTCAGCAATCCCCGTCTTCCCTTTACTTTGTATAGTGTTCATGTAGAATTCTTTAGGCGATTTTACAACAACAAAGGAATAACTTGAAAAAATAAAGCGAGAGAGCGAACTGAGGTTGAGGATTGTTTGTACAAAATTCTTTGAGAGCAGAATGAAAACGGAAAGTGGAATGTGGAAGATGAGTTGGATTTCGCCACGTTCCTCTACTACAATACATTGGATGATACTTAAAACATCAAAAGAAAAATCATAAACTCAACTTGCTTTCACCGCAGTTATGACGGCCCTTTGACCACTACAGCCTCGTCGTGAGAAAGAAGAAAGGAAACGTCTAGCAACAATGGCAAGGCGTCTCTACAGCCTTCGGTATTGCTACAAATACCGTTCATGTCAAAAATCATACGATCCTACTACTCATGCAGATGTGTCTTACGAGGCTTGCAAATGAAAGGCCTTGGAACTCCTTACGAGTGTGTTTGCCATCCGTCCATTTTGTAACTAACAACTGTTATTTCATATTCGCTATGAAATTTCAACTCAAAGTTCTGGCGGATACAATTGACTGGAAGGTAGTTTATTGTTAGTGATTATTTTTGGTTCCAAGTTGTAGTTTGTATTTCCTTCAGAGGATCTTAACTCAGTTTCTAATTTCTGTGAATTTTGAGCAAAAGAGATTCTTTCTATCAAACAACAGGGTTTCTTTCATTAATTTGTAGCGGTTTATTACACAACTAACCTGACAGACATTTGATACCAAGGCTGAGGAACAGATGAATTTGCCATTAGTTGCAACAAATGAAGAAGAGTGAGGGAAAAGGAGAAAGAGAGAAAGAGAGGAATGTTTGTTCTTGATGTCAGTAATTAAATGTCTGGCATTCTTTACAGAAATTTCACCTGGCGGCTTTCACTTCTGTCTCAAACATGCAAGCAACTCAAATCACGACTTATTTATTGAGTGAATAGTAATAAATGGGCCGAACCGGAGGGTGGTACGTTTACGTAACAAGGCTCAAATTAACTTCAACAATAGAAAAAAACAAACAATACCACTCGAGAGTATATTAATCGGGGCCCAAGCCTGGCCTTTTGACTATCTGGAGAAAGTGGACAAATTCATTCTTCGGGTAATAAAGGCGTAGGTACGTCAGTGATTACCGTTCAAGGCACATTTATTTCTCTCCCTCGGACGGCCTCAACCAAAGCAATTTAATGGTTTCATCCACCCATCCATCCAACAAGAAATGGAAAGAATGGTTCGAAGGAGTTGAGTTGACAGGAAATGTATATATGACAGAAAATGAGTCACTTGCTCCTGTGTACTGAAGCAGGCAAGCAAGTAATAGAATTCCATGTGAATACTTTCTTCTGTCAGCTTTCTACTCTGGTCCGTTGGAACTAAACAGGCGGTTGACTCGTGTACATTCTCAATTTGGATAGTATTTGCTTCGACTGTACGGTTTGACTCTGCTTTGGTGAAAAACTTATGACGGTTTTTCTTTATTCCTTCCTCCGGTTCCATTGGTCTTCCATTACACACTGCACTGACTGACTGGTTTGACTTACATCACTTCCTCCTCGGATTGTGATTGCTCTTCTGTTCTGCCCTTGACTGGGCTTGCTTTGACTTTCTCCAGTCTTGACTTGCTTGGCTATCATTCAATCACGAGCTTATATTCACATCCTTTGATTGGATCAGAAGGAGACAGTGATAAGATTCGTGTCAATTCCACCAGTCAGAAATCACCCTGCCACCATCAATAGTTCCAACTGATTTGAGACCATGATTTTAGAGAAAGCCTTCTTTTTTCTTTTGCTACTCCTCGCCCTTTCGCACTCCCGGAACACTCAAATCTATTTGATAAAACAATAAATTCTGATCCTGTTTTGAAATACGATCCAATTCACTCACTCCCTCTCATTCCCTTCAACTCAACAGTCACCCATTCTTCCTCACCCCTTCCAATTTACTCCAAGAGATCTATTATTTAGTTCCCTCACTATTTATCCTTTTGAATACCCATCCAGCCTTCCATTCCGAAAGATATACAGACACCTTTCCTTTAAATTCCGCTTTTTTTACAATGAAAGAAGTACAGAAAAAAAGACTTATCAATGCAATCTTTCTCTCCCATTTCTTTTGAAAGGGGACCAATAGGAGGTGAAAAGAATATGTAACCCCGTATCTTAAAGACTGAAGACATGCAGAGAAAGTAATCAACAAATTGAACCCAATCTCTTCATAAACTTCTTAAAAGCAAATCTTTTTCTGATGTAACCCAAGAGCCAACGTACATAGTCATACATAGACACTACCTCACCTGATATTCAGACGCCCTTACAAAAAAACGACTGAAACCTTCCTCAATTAATTGTTCCATTACTAAACGAAATCGAATTCATTGTCATCACGAAGGAGA
>JAQIWU010001015.1:0-19360 GCA_034696445.1 Isotomiella minor | reverse complement strand
GATCTAAACAGATTAGTTCTTTTTTCCATCTTTTGTAATAATTCGTAAACTAAAATTTGACTCTGCTAAACATGGATACTTTGGTATGCATTTTATTTGAATGGAAAGCTATGTTGTGGTTTTTTCAACCTGTTTAACTTTTCTAATGACATACTTTTCTTTCAGCCAGCCTCCCATTCAACATGGCCCTGGAAATGCAAAGAGTAGAGAGTGACGCTTATGCAGAGGCAACCGCAAAAAGACTCCTTATGATGTGAAAGAACGAGAGGCAAATATTAGTGGATCTCGTCATCGTCCTGAGAGAAATAATTGCGGCTAAGTAGTTGCGCCGCAGGTGATGATATTTGTTTTCACCTGTAGTCTTCTACTTGACTCTTGTTATTTCACTTTCTACGAGTTGAAGTCATCTCCTTTCACCCTTTCTCCAGATACTGAATGTGGATGAATACCATCATAATCGGAGCGTTAGGAGATGATGCATATCTATGAAAGGAAAGAAAGATGGTAATGTTCTTATGCATGATAATATTTTTCATATGCCACACTGATTTCTATTTTTACTCTTTTTTAACTGATAAAACCAGAACTTGTAAAATAAAACCAGTCTTTATTTATTTAATTGAACCAATCAATTGTAATTAGCATCGTCATTTCTTGCACTGCATGCAACAAAAATGCAAACATGAATTCCATTCGCATGAGCATTGAAATTCGTCGAATCTCGCATATTAAACTTGTCTTACAGCAAGTCTTACAACCTTACCAATCATTACAAAACTATGATTAAAACTTGCATTGCATTAAACTGTGCAAAGTATTATGACAGCTTTCTTTATTATATTCACCACCGACGTAGAAGTTGCCCTAGTTTATTTATTTAGATACAACATGACTTTCTTATCTTGCCTTGTTGGAATGTTAAACAACTCCAATTTCAAGCCCTTACTTCTCCATTATTTTTTCATTCATTTAACTGTAATTGGTCATGGAGGTCTGACTCATCGCAAAATTTGTGACAGCATTTCTCAGTCCAAACAGTCTCCCGGAGGTGATATGAAACTCTTTCTATTCTTCTAACTTAAAGTTATCAAGTAAATCGAATGTAGCCTATTGTTTAGTTTAATGAAACCTAGTTTAATGCAAAACAAAAAGCATTTTGATTCTGCATATGCACATATAAGACAACTAACCGATGTGACACATTGGGGAAATGCCAGTTGGCTTCATTCTGATGATATTCCTACACAAAATACATCGAGAAAAAACAAAGTCTTTTGTAGCATCGGTGTCGAATCTTTGGGGTTACTTGAGACCTCACGAAGAAGTTTGTGCATATAGAGAAAAGCTCTAAAACAACGATTGTCTTTTAGCAATGCTGAATTGTGAGACAAAATGACCTCATCAATTAATCTATTAATCACGTTAGGTCAAGATCTATGTAGATAATAACCAAACCATGGAAGCAGTGCACAACTGCAAAAGTCAACCCATCCCATGGTGGAAAACTTTATACTCCTATCCTAATCTCATCGTGATCCTCAAGTATCCCCGAGTACATTCCATTCTTCTTCACAAATCATGCAACATACATAATTGGGTGCGTATGACTGGCCCTGGCGTAAATTAACGAATAAATGTCGAATTCATTTAAATCCAGAAATAATCCCAGCCACCAAACGCAAGGAAGCGAAGAAATGAAGGAGTAAACGAGCTGAATGACAGGGACTAGGAAGCCACTTAATAAGCTCATAGAAACCAATTGACGACGAGTGAGTTCAGGTCCACACACTTCTCTGGATGAAAAGGATGCACGGATTTATTTACTGACTTATCCATCATCATGGCAATCTCAGTTGTGGCTTTTGGTTGGACAGAATCATATAAAGAGACAGAAGAAAGAGACGAGGGGATGAAATGAAAATCCTGCATTAAAGTTGATCAATGAAATGAAGAGTTTAGGTTTTTAGCTTTGCTCCACTCTGTTATATTTTGCTAGCGTCCGCTCTGTATGCTGAATGGACCATTTGAACATTTATTAATCACCAGCACCATCGTCACCATCATTTCTTCCATTCGTTGAGTCGAAAGGGCCGATATCATGTTGCACCAGCATTTAAAGCCCAGCTTTTAACTCTTGGTACCTCAGCCTTTGTCACACAATGGCAATGGGAACGCCTTCATGCCAGTACTAAAAATATACAACTGCAATGCTTTCCTCAACCACTTTTACTTTGGAGCAGCTTAGAAAACATTCACAAGTCAAGTCTCATCATCTCGATCAATCCAAAAAATTAGCTATATAGCCATCAGCCCACCATCCATCTCTCTTATTCGTCTTTGATCCTGATCAGAACAGAGAATGTAAAATAATTACGTCTGCATAACATTTCCATATCTCGTCCAGAATCCTGCACACTTTCCAGTGAACATCACGTCAAGAAACACTTGCCACACATGCCAGTTTTCACTCATCCACCTTTAACACCATCAATTAACATAAGTACACCGTAATCTCTTCTCTCTTGTCTCACCACTGACTGATGGTAATCAGTCAATCCTCTCCTCCGTCCATCAGACATATCCCTATTTCGTTTCTAAGTACTAGTGCCGCAGGAGAATGGTTGCTTCATTTGCTCCTGCTGCTCCAGTGCTTATCAATGGAAAGGGTGAACCACCGTTTTCTCCACCACATCATCATCCCGAGACATCAAGGCAGGAGTCCAAGAAAGGAGAAAGGTAAGACAAGTATTTGATTGCTTGTAAAAAGATGAGTTGAGCTCGGTGCTTTTTGTGTGTGACATTGGTCAGAATTTTCTCAATTGGGTCTGGACTATGTCAGTTCAGTCAGTAAAGTTTGCTTGCATACCAAAGAAATCGGTGCAATAATGAGAATCCATTTCAACCACAAATTTATTTTCTTGTGGGGCAAAGCAACCTACGAATATGTGCAAAGCACCAATTTGCATAGTTCAAGCTTCGTGGTTATATCAATAGTTTGCATGCTAACATGAATACGTCGCAGTCTTATTCTACAAACTATTTGAACACTGAATTCGATTTTTATAGTTGGATGTAACGAAGTGAGGTTAATAACGTTTGCATTATTAGAATCTAGCTACAATGAGTGAGAATCTAACCAAGAATTTAGGCTAAAAATTAATAACAAAGTGGTTAGCATGAAAACAAGAGAATATAAGCTCAAAACTATAGCTCCTGACTCCCAGCTTAAAAACTACTTACAATTTTATAAAATTATTTTTCAGCTTGTGCACTCAATGTAAGTAGCTCAGTTACCACGAAATAACTATTACGACACATTTGATTAAGATGAAAAGGTTTAGGTATGAAATATAAACAGTCGTTTGTAAAAATCCTGGTCAGGTAATTGAAGCAAAGATTAAAATTGTTATGTGTAGTATTGTCTTACTGTACAATTAAATAAAGACTTATAAAGAATGAAGGAAGACATTGACAATTACAAATGTTGACAACTGCATTCAGTTCAGTCCCACTCCTTTTGCATAGACGTTTTCAGAAGGCAGCAACTGTTTCTAGCTAACCTGAAAGGTTGATCGAACCGGTACAGAATTTGAACCACCCCTTCCTCTCCTTAATTTGCTCAGTTTGACAAATGAATTTAAGCATGGCTCATTTATGACCAGAAGTTACACTGACACCGGGGAGTCATTAACATAAAGCGCTTAAGTACAGTTGCATAGAAAAGTTTGAACTAACTACAAAGTACTAATACTACTGTTGTTAAGTACTAACATATTGGTCTTACATCTGCAGACTCAGTACATTACTTACATCTACTGATTCAGTCTAAAACATTCATAAGGCTAACCACATCAAGTAAAAAGGCACAATGAATAATAACTACAAAAACTATGAATTGCCATAGTTCTTCAAAGCTACAGAGTTAAAATGAGATACAAACATAAGACAAGCAACGATTGTCAGTCGTATAAATTTCTAACAACGTACAAATAAAAAACAAGTTAGTTAAAGCTACAAAGGTTTTTAGTAAAGGAGTTTCTTGTCGATAACATACGCTACTTTAAAGAAAGAAATAATTCGTGACATTTATGAGGCGAAGTGTGCAGGTTTTATTTTCATAGTGGAACGGTGGAAATGAACCACGGAATCACAATGGAGAAATTTATACCCACAAATATTCCCGTGATCAGAAAAGCCGCACCGAACATTCCGGCGATTGGTGCATACTCGTTCTCCACGGTCCTATTCAGAAGCAGTGAGAGGATTAGTACAATTTGTCAGTTCCACACATTGAATGCATTACCTTGGACAGTACATCATGGCCAAAGAACTGAAGTACCCACTCGTAAGGCCTAGTAAGATTGCTCCACTCCAGTAAACCCAATCACCCAGAATAAAGTCCGGCAAAAATATACGCTCATAGCCCCTCGGTTTATAGTTGCACAGAATGAAAAATGGGATGAATAAAAACCGAAGCACAATCGGAACCCATAAGTACCGTGGACCAGGCTGCCAATAAACAAAGATTATTAATTTACTTTTAATTCATCCCCTTCCTGGAGATGTACTTACCCACTGAACAAGTGAAGGAATCATGTTCCCAACCATAGCAAAAAAATTGAATGTGAGGAAGCAGGTTACAGCAATGAAGTACTTTTGGTCGATAATGAAATCATGGTCCACCATGTGTACATCTACGGTCATTATTACAAGTGTTAAGCACATATAAAACCCAAATTAAATTGTTCTGCAGCATCTCGAATCTTACCTGAATGCACTGCGGGGAAAATAGCTAAGGTGACAAAGAACACCAAAAACACGTTTATGCACTGTGGAAGGCATTTCTTCAGAATGGAAAAGTAAGGCGTCTTTTGGCCAATGTGGCCAACAGGGCGTTTGGACTCTTGTTCCTTCGCATTTAGTAGCTCATGGTATCGGTAGAATTTCTGGTAAAAATGAAATTTTGCATTTGGTTTGTACACTTTGCAAGTTTGGTTTGTCTTACGTTCAACGGGAGTGCGAAGTAGGTATCAAAGCACGTAAGGAGAATAAACAACGCAGTAATGAAGTAGTAAATGGCGGCTGTCCGTTCCGAAGGTGCCATTGCCAAAGAAAGGATATTAATTAGTGATGTAAAAGTCCCAGATATGTTCTTAAACGTGCAAACAGTATAACATTAGAATTCATAACAGGAATTGAATCAAGAGCATTTATTCCTTACCGATCCCAGCACAACTGCTCCCGTATAGTCTAATTTGGCTGCAATTCCAAACACTGAATTTTGGTAAATACCTCCAGCCACTAAAATACCAAATTACTTTTCAATACCCTTGGTCTAATTGTAATTTAGTAACAATCACTTACTGTTGATGAGTACCACAGAAACCATCGTTAACCAGAAGAAAAGCCCAGGCGAGGCAGAGGTGTCTAGCATTGCCAACACAATCGTCCCAATAAATAAAACAACTTCAACGACTATAGACCAAACAATCCTTGTTTTCAAGTTCCCCCTGGAATAAAAAAAGAGAATTTAATAGGTACTTCCTTAGGCTTGAATACAATTTATTGCTATGCATACCCAATCTGGATAAAAATGTTCAGCCAATTGAAGAAAACGTTGGGAATTTGTGACGCAAATCCCAGGTACTGCAAAAAGTTGTTTGCATATTCTGAGTCTGTCCCTGTGTAATTTTTCCCCAATTTGTAGTCCACAAAGTACTAAAAACCGTCAGATTGATGTTAGACATTTCGTTACTTATAAGGACAGTTGATTGTTACCGATTTGGCCGTGATGAACATGTTCCATGGCATAAGAGTTCCCACCCCATGGATGATCAAAATTAAGTATACGATATTGAATCTGAAAAAAATCAATAAAGGTCATCAAGTCAGACATGCAAGCAAGAGACAAGGAACGAATTACAACGATAGGTAAATTATAGGATTTTAAGACTTTTTGAGTATACCTATCTTGAGGCACTTTTACTAAAGGTCTCAGTTTCCTAGTTGCGTTGTACTTGGCCAGATTTTCTAAATTATCATTACTCTCCGGAAGGTACTCCATCACTTGTCCCCTCTTCAACAGAGGAGACGAAAAACCAGGAGGGGCGTTCTTAGTGGGTGAGAAATAGTAAATGGACGAAAAGTCGTCTAGTGATGCCAACGGAGCTCTTCGTTCCATGACTTGGCTCCCGAACGAAAGAGACTCCCAAAAGGTAAAACAAAATTGCAATTTTGCCCTTTACTACACCCAGTCTTGCACAATATAAAGTTCACACTCCACGAGTCATTCTATCGTGTGGTGGCGAAAACTAATTTAATTAGAGAAACAAAGGAGAGTGAGTAGTGTATCCAATGATGCTCAGGTCACAACACTACGGAAAATTATTCTTGTTCTTGCTTTCCCTTCTTCCGGTGTTGGAAGAGTGGCAATTCCTTTAAAAATTAAAATGTGAAATGTCGGAAGGTTATTTGTTACGTTCCAGCCGTATCCACGAGTCTGTATTTAATGGCTACAACTCCGGTCTTGAAAGAAGAATCCCATGCTCACATCCCCCTGAGTCCCATAAAAAGTGTTACGAGCACACATACAGTAGTAGGGATAAAATGGGAATTGCCCGAGACCCGACAAACATCATTCCTAATCCTAATATAGACAGAATGGGAGTACGAGTACGAGCACAATACAGGAAGGGGGAAAGGATGCCTTGCCGGTGGTATTCATTCTATTCATGGAAAAAGTTATGGGCAAAAAAATCAATAAAATTCTTCTATTGCTTCATCATAATGTGCGCTTTAATGCATTAAATGACATTTCCATGCAACTTGGCCTCAGTCAGCCTTTCTTTCAAGACATTAACAAGATTAAGATCCCTTTGTATGTTCCAATGGCAGAATGGTACATATGACATATCAACAGTTTTCATAGAACTAACCCTACAATTTTAACCAACCACATTTCCTTTTTGCCATTGCATTGTCAGTTTGTATCACTGAAGGATTTCTCACTCACAACTTGCTGTCCCAAGTCAGTTTGACATTTGAAGACATTAATATAACCACGTACCTGTCTGTGGGTGGTGTACGCTCGTAGAAATCGTCGCCTCTGGAATCTGTAACATCTTCCAGTCCTGGGGTCAATCGAACCCCTCCTGCTGGAACGATGGTGGGCGACGGAACGCTTGTGATGAAGGGCTGCAACTCAACGTCTGCATCTTTCTCCAGCCTCTGATCTAAACAAAGTAATTCAAGCACAAAATATTAGCTTCACCGGCTATAGTTATGGATCAAGGACGTAAATGACATTGCCCTCGTAAATGTAAGCATAAAGTCGTTTTTTACTAACTCTTGGGTGGGTGTAATTCGTACTCTTGAGCTGTCACCTTGACCCTATTCATTGTTGTAGGACAATAATGTTTGCTTGTGGTCTTGGTCGACAATTGGCTACATTAGTCAATTCTAATGCCCGAATGCACACATTTGATTGGCTAGCAGGACACTTGTCACCAGGGTCAGGGTGGAAAGATTTTGCCTCAGAAATTAACGGAAGATTGAGACAAAGTTACTTTCTAGTAATTGATTCCTTGCTCAAGCTATGGATCAAAGTAACAAGCTGACTATAGTGCTTTAACTGACATGCTCATTCAAAAAGATACATTATCTACTGAAAAAGAGAGGATGTTTAGGTTAACAAGAGCAAATTGTCACTGTGCCAGGTGCGGAATGTATACTTAATCTCCCAGCGCCAACAAAGATTTTAGCACCATTATCATCTCCTACCCAACCTTACGTCTCATTTACAGTGGCATCATGAACACCAGACCAGAACAGAATAACTTAACACGACTGCCTCCGTCGTCTTGCTAACTAATTATACAATACTGTACGCCGGTTAATGAGCTCCGTTTATGGTCATAAGTATGTGCTTTATCTGTCTGGAACGGGCTGCTAAATAAGTTGTCATTCAGCAATGTACAGCGAATACTACTGGAATGGAAGCCACAATCCGAATTGCCAATTCAAAATATGGGTTCGTGTGCCTCTCTTCACAATCCTTTTAATCATCTTTTAGAACAAGACGTTTGTACATTGCACAAGACAGAAGGGGGCTTTGTGACATGTACGTGTGAATATGATAAATGGTCATGGCTTTCATCAGTCTTAATCACAAGTGAGCAACCTGCTTCCATCTCGTTCAATTGTGCATATTCTACTTACATTTTGCATAATTAGTCGTTATCGCTTGGTTCTCACATTTCTTGAGAGAAATAAAAAGTGTCTGGCGTGAACGGGTTCTATTACGGGGCAAAGGTTAAACCTAACTACTTTAACTTAATGATGCTTGTAATACCCTTGGAACAATATTATTTCTAAAGCTAGCCAATGACAGGCATTATGCCTTATCATGAGCCAGGGGTACCTGTCCATCAGCAAGATACCCAAGAACGGGCAGCTATCTCAACAATTACTAAACACTTGTAAATATGTGTCAATCCCTTCCTTATCGGTGGAATAATAATGTATGTAATCTGCATGACAGTCTAGTTACGATAAGGGTTATAAGTCTCAATGCAAAATACCTTCGTCACCTTTGCCCCCTATTCCTTTTCCTCCTTCTCCTTCCATATGTGACATGTGTGTCACTTCCAGGGCACTTTTAAGGATTCGACAATGTCCAGAAGCCCCTCTGCTTATCGCTGATGCTACAGAAATGGTATTCACTTCGCCCCACACAGTCGAGGAAGACACTACTTGACTTTAGTGTGCTTTGGATTGGATTGAAGTCGTCAACATTTTGGTTGTCGTACGTACGTAACTTTAAATTTATTGACTAATAAATGTCTCTGTGAATGGATTCAGATATTCAGGACAAGACGAAATGAAATGAAATGAAGAACTTGAAAATATGGACATGGATTTCATTTAATTGCATTCCATCCATCACACGGCCCCATGGCTACCTAAAATCCGACCAACAACGGACCAAACCAACCCGTCGTGGTGGTGATGATGGTCGATATCGATAATATACGATACGATGTGATATGCCAAATCATATCATTTTCAACTTCAACAAACCATTCAATTCAATTCGGATTGGATTCATAGATTTGACATGGAGCATTTAGGAGATGCAGAATGCAGGCAGATAGAATGAGTGGTTGCATTATGAGAGTGAGCACCAGTGCAGCAGCAAAAGATTGTTAATTCATAATTGACACCCCGTTACACAATTTTTGATAATATTCTATGGTTCATGAAATGGTTTAGAGACTATTATAATTATTGGACTTACTCCATCCAGAAGAGGAAGACTCCTTGGGATGGTGGTGGTGGTGGTGGTGATTAGGGTAAGAAGACCCCTCCATTGGTCGTCTCATCTTTATAAAAGTAATTAAATCCCTCTGAATCTAAACTCTAACTAACCCCTCTGTCTATATATCGATATATCTAAAAGTCCCAGTCTTTTCAGTTAAAGCAAACAGCACTTGTTGGTGTCTTTTTGGTGTGTGAGAACAATTCTATATGTTTGGAAGACCATCATGATTACAGACTAATTATTATTTTTCTTTTGGTACGTTATCACTACAAAACTCGAGAGTTTCTTTTATTTATTTATTATCATCAAGAAGAAGAAGGGGAGTTCAGTCTTATGTGTTCCTGTCCCTAAAGTTTATAATAATTCTTTTTATTATCAAAATGTCTTTCTTCTTTGGCACCCTTCATCTGACGACACCGGGCCTTCATTATTCACGCTTGTCCAGGCTTCCCCTCGTCTGTCTTCATCCCCAACTACAGTGTCAATGGAACACATCTCCAAAAGGATCGATCAAGTGTTTCAAAAAGAACAGGAGGACAACAAACAATGCAACAATTTTTTTTTGCGCACACCGACCGAGTCCAATGTTTTGGTTTGTGTGGGTGAGCGAATTCCGTTCGAAAAAGGAAGTGGCCAGACGAAGCCTGTTGGGGCAGAGTGAGGCGAGGATGAGGGTCTTAATTTAATGAAATAATAATAATTAGAGTTGGTCTGCTTGACTTGATGAAATTAAAGCTATGATGATGCTGATGAAGAAGAAGAAGAAGAAAGAGACAAGACACAGGCTTTTGAAATCCCGAGCCTGCTTTTCTTAGGATCTCTGGCCCATCCCACTTTTCACACTCTCGGTTTTCTTTAGGTTTTATTATCACTTTCCCTCATCCTCATCCTCTTCTTCCTCTCACACTTCACTTCACACCACCACCACCACCACCACCATCTTTAACGGGAAGCGAGTGGTTTAGGAATGTGAATTGATGACAAGACAATCAGATTCAATTCTGCAACATTTATTACAAGGTCCTGAAGCTTCATTTTTTTAATATTAAATCAAGAGTCATTACAAGTCAGAAATGCATCTCTATAAAAGCAGTGAGTCCATTGTGGGGCAAAGAGATACAACGGGTTAGCTTTCATGCTTTCTCCGTAATTCTAATGGTTTGGGTGGAGATAGAGAAATCTGTATCCGTTCTCTGGGTAAAGTCATAATTGTTCTGTTTCCTCCTCCTCTCTAAGAAATAGTCAAAGGGATGATGCTTTGACACAAATTTCTGCTGATTCCAACGTCGGCAGCAGCAGAAGAAGGATTTAAATGAGTTTGGCTTGTTGACAAGATCGTCATCGTCACTTGCAGTATTGGTTGTAGTATTCCCATGGCTGGAGTGGGTGGTACGAATGGAGTCGTTGAATATAGCGTACACAAATGGGTTTAGCACACTGTTTAGATTTGAGAGAAGATGAAAGCCATAAAATAAAGAAAGTGTGAACACCGTGATGCTCGTTTCTTTCACATTCGTTACAACCACAAAACACCAAACCGGAAGTCGGCAACATAGGTTCAGAAGAATGAGGCAGAGGACAAGTCTTAGGGTTTTCCGACTTCGTTTGATGCGGTTCTCAGCTTGTGCAGTGTTGATCATTGTTGTGGCTGAGACGGAGGAACAAAGTTTAGCGACATGTCTACGGACAAAGACAATTACGGAGATGTAAAAGTACAAAAAGCATAAAGTGGGGATTAAAGCTGCTATCCCCAACACGGAATAATACACAATGTTTCTTTCGTCAAATGTTGTCCGTATGCACATGTAGTACGTTTCACAGGTTTCGTTCCGTGGCCTAATTTCGTTTCCTTCGACATCATGAAGCACAGTCCAAAAGCTTATGGTTTCATAGTACCACCAGTTGGGGACTGCAATAGCTATTAAGATTACGTTTAAACATGTTTTTGAAGGAACTGACAAGGACTTACCGATACACAGTATCCAAATCATTATGATTATGGTTAAGGGGTCTCGGGAGCTGCCATTGGAGTTAGCATTAGGTGGATCAAGTGACCTCACAATGGTCAGATAGCGCTCTCCTGCTATGACCACAAGGAACAGAGCCACGCCCATCACAGCTGCAGTTTGAACCATTGGAATCATTTTGCACAAGAGGGACCCCAAAATCTTCAATACAATTACATATGAAATTAGACCCACTCTTCTGGTGACATATTGGACCATACCCATCCTCCATATCTAGAGAAAAGTTGTGTGAGGTCCACTGTTGGGGAAGTTAATGCCAGCAACAGGTCACAAAGTGCAAGTGACCCAAGAAATAGTATTGTGGATTTCCTTGTCACCCTTTGAGATATAACCATTAAGAAATTCGCTCAACAAGAAATAAGTGAAAAAGATCCTTACTTAGATTTATAAAGAACCAGCATAGCTCCAATGTTCCCCCCTAACGCCGAGACCAAGACTATAATATTTCCAACTGTTCAAAATAGCAATATTACAAAAAGTACTGCCTTAGTCAATGTCATAATGAATGTACCTGCGAACAGAGCCTCTTCCCAATCTGGAAGCAAAATGAAGGAGTCTTCTGGCACATTTGGAATGTCTGGTTTGTTGCAATTCTGAAAAATCATGGAAATGTTGAATGCTATCCCCGACGCAAATAACTATTATGGTGCACCTCAACACTTGTTCCATAGTCTTCATTACCCGCCCGGCCTTTAAGATCGCCCTGCGTTTTCCGATTTAAAAGATGTGCAATGTATGGCGGCTGCAAATTGTACATTTTGCAACTAAAGTTGGAGATGATTGTCACAGCTTCCTCCAAATCACAATAACGCATTCTGCGTCAAATGTTAAAATCCCAAGTATTGACCAGGTCATAAAGCAAACATAACATTCTCATTGCCCTGATAAATCCTTTGCACCCGGAAAACAATAACAATCGTAGTGCCATATTGTGTATAATCCAATGATAAATACCATAAATTCTCTTTATTAATGCTTTTTGGTGAAGGAACTTTCTCTACTCGACAACCATTTCCATATTCCTTGCATAGGCTTCCTTTTTCGGCATAAACCTTTTAGCCGTGCAATTTCAAGAGATATGCCTCCAACTTGTCGTTAGTAAAAACGATGCATTGTTTTTTTTATAATAAAGAAAGTAAACGGGTATGTATTTATTTCAAATAAAAATTAGTCTACAATTATTAAAAAGCGTTGGGAGTAAGAAATGCCAATTGATTGCGAAATATAAGCCAATTCATATCAGAGACCAATCAGACATCCGTAGCTATGATTAAAACTATATTTGCAAGATATTTTTTATGTACTTTGAGTATTATTTTCCTGACTGTGATGTGAGTATTACGTTTAAGATTCGAACTATAGCATTATGTCAATCTAGACTACTAATAATGGTAAAATTTCACTCTTTTACATAGTACCAAATTGGGGGTTATGAACACTCAGCGTACCTACAGCTAATCTGAATCCACTACGTTGGTAAGTCTAGTTATTACATTTTGTATATTTTTATGAGTACAAGATAAAATAGAGGAGTAGACGTTGAGACCAAAATAATAATGTTGTAGTAATAAATATACGACTAACAGTTTTATGAATAAAAACACCAGGGATAAAATTGAAGTTCTTACACCTACGCAACTATGGCTGAACGCATAAGTATAGAGATAGGTAGGTGTATTTCATTGAAATATTAATTCTTACGAGAGGCAGTTGTACTTATCTAAAACAATTTCGACTCACTATAAGCTTTCACTATTCTTTTCCTACAGGTTCACACATTCAGCAGAGCTATAGGGAGCATTATACAGTGAGTAGGTAATCACGTTCAGCTTTGAACCTCTTAATTAACTACTTTTTAAACATCTTCAAATAAACTATTAGTAACATTATGTACAATTAACGTATAAATCTGAAGAACTACATTGAGAGAACCTGCGTGCCAATGTAATGCACTTTAAGTAACTCAAAAAACGTGGTTGCAGAGCCTAAGAAGACATTAAAAGCATGGAAGACTATCTAAGGGATTCTATACTTTCATAGGTGAGGAAGATGGGTGGGCCCTTAAGTCCTTGCCTAGACTCAGGACCCTGCCAAATATGTGTAATGGAAGAATTATGGATTCTCTTTAGCACACATAACATGTGCCGTTTGATACAATTACTTTAGTGCTACATAAGGTTTACCTAAGTTCTAAATTCCTTAATATGACAGTACTTTGACACAGTTCCCACTACTTTTGGGTGAAAATGAGACAATTTTAAAAAGAAAGTGAAGCCACAAAAGTGTAGTCAAAGTCAAAGTAGAAGAAGCAGCAGAAGTGAGGAAAGGTGAAGACAGAAAGTTGTAGCAGTGTGAAGTAGGCTGGGTTGAAGAAGGTGTTCAGAAAAGAGAAAAGAAAAGGAGAGAGAGAGTGGCATGAGAAAGGAGAAAACAAAGAAAGTAACATAAACGATCAGGAAAGTTTAAGAGGAAAGAAAGTCACAGTGCGGAATACCTATGCACGATTTAGTAAATTACAATTGTTACATTATAAGGACACGACTGTCGCTAGCTAAGTTGCTAAAAGTGTTTTCATTCACCCCCATACCTCAATCAGACAAAATAAAATGGCCACACACTACCAACTGTTGTAAGCTTGTCACCACTAACTAAACGAATAACAAATTCTTGTACTAATAAACCGCTAAACAAATAAGGAAGGAAAGGGAAATAAGACACAATTGTAAGTAGATAAGAAAAGTAATTATAGCGTTGTAATGTCTGATGTCAACGCTGAATTCGGACCTCTGATTTCCTCCAAGTTAATCTGGGGTCTGACCAGCACTCTTATTTTCTGCAAAACCATTTAATTGAATCTAAGCCACTGTTGATACTTTTGAGACGTACCGTTTCCAAGTCGCCGGGGGTTTTCCTCCAGATCCAAATGGCGTATCCAGGAATACATACCATTGTGGTCATTGCAGAGAACCATCCAAACAAATGGGCTGGCCAAGGGTAACGGTAGTCCAAGTATTTGATTTCAGTCCATTGGATTAGGTTGAACATGAAAACCCCCTACCCAATTAAATGTGTCGACTCCAATGAAATGACCGAGGAGAATGCATTTTTTGACCACTTACGAGACAAATTGCAGGAGTGCTAACGACCCAGGTAAACTTCCACCATGCTGTAGGGTAGTATCCAATCATGTCTCGAATTGCCTCATAAAATCGATTGACACCAAACGCCCATGAGAATGCGATGCATTCGAAGAAGATTACCCAGAGCAAGACTAGCCCGCTCACGGCGTACGAATCAATCAATTGGAACACGTACATTCCTCCCTGTTTCAACCAGTGTCAATTAGCAATAAAATCAATTGGTATTGAATGGGATTGAAGGCTAAAAAATCAGTAGTACATTGTGTAACGCTGTCTCACAATGCCCTGGCTGCAGCATTTTTAACCTTCATAACCATTGCTGAGTCGACTGATGTAAGAACGGGGAAATATATGGGCGAAATAAGTAGGTCGTATTGAAAACAGAATGGGATACTTGGATGTTACTGTAATTTTGTGAAATACCCTGGTGACGCAAAACAATCCACAGAAGAATGAGATGATGCAGATGACGCCGATAAATGCTTCTTTCCTTCCTCTCAACTGACGCGGCCACTCATCCACCATGGCTGTGATGAAACCTTCCAGCGTACAAAATTGTGAATCCAGACCGATTAACAGTAGCATGAAGAAGAATAAGCATGACCAGAAGGTCGGCCATGGTAATTGCAATACAGCGGATGGGTAGACCAAAAACGCAAGTCCAGGTCCTGAAACAATTAAGAATGCCATATTTTGTCTTGCAACACATCCATGGAGGAAGTTGATAAGAATGGGTGAGGGATGAGACGTAGTTATTTTGAGAGGATGTTGTATTGAGTACCTGAGGCCGCCACCTCGTCCACTGGCTTGTTCTGGGTGTGAGCCATGAACCCGACAACAGAGAAGATAACAAATCCAGCAAAGAAACTTGTCGAGGAGTTGACAGCGCATACAATGATTGCATCCCTGCGGAATGAAAAAATAATTCATCATTTTCCAGAATATTTCCACAATATTGCTCAATTCCTTTCGACCACTCTGGTCTGTGGCAAAATAACAGACAGGATGTGACGTCTGAATAAAAGACATACGTTTATGGATGATTGAGCTGAGGCTGGATCAATCACTCATACACATATGCGGATAAGAGGATGAGAACACCTTCGTGTCCCTCAGAAACCATTTCAGACTTACTTGTACACGTTATTGTTGTACTTGTTGTAGGATCCCAGGGCAATAAGAGTTCCGAGGCCCAATCCATAGGAAAAGAAAATTTGGGTTACTGCGTCAACCCATACTTGGGACTCCCCTAGCTTGGAGAGATTGGGGGTGAGGTAGTACTTTATTCCCAAAAATGCACCAGGAAGTGTGATTCCACGGATCAACAGGATGGTAAGCAAAACGTAGGGGAAGAGTGCAGTGAAGTAGACAACTTTCCCCGTCCACTTAACGCCTTTCCAGATGCAAAAGTAGACCATGATCCAGACCAACAACAAAGTCCCAGCCAACTCCCAACGAATCTCTCCAAGGTCGTCAATGCCTTCAGAAATTCCCAAAGCACGATTGCTGTAAATTTTGAAAAATAGAATTAGCTTGTTGAAACGACCAAGCTTTCTCCACTACTTACGTCCAGAACTCTTTCACAGGGTCGGTAAAGTTCTTGATTGGCAGTGTCACATTTCCAACAGTGCATATGGTCGTATTAACCCCTTGGAAATATGTATTATGACAAAAGTCTTCACGCTTGAAAGTTTGGTTCAAGCAACGGTTTGAGTTCCAAGGATTTCCACAGTCTCGCCATGGCAAAACTAGAAATGCAATGAGACATTTATCACGTCACTCTCACCCCACACCAAGTGCCTATAGCTATGATTGTCAGCTCACTTGTGTTGAAGGACATGAAGAAGTAGAAAATTGCCCACGCCAAGACAACAATGTAGTAGACATTCATCCAACATGACATAACGGCTGCAGCATAACCCACGCCTGGAAAAATAAGCTCTTGTCAATAAACCAATTCGACAGCAAGAGCAATTCATTTCAATGGCCTTCGTTACCTTTGAAAATGGGAGTGATTTTCCAAACGCCGAGACCACCGATGGTTAAAAATTGTCCTACTGCTAACTCCATGAAGAACATAGGAATCCCAGCCATTGTTACAGTAAGGATGTACGGGACCAAGAATGCACCTGTTGAGCGTGTCAAAGTATAGAAGGGTGTACGGGTGAGGAGAGACAAGAATTGGCATACCTCCACCGTTTTTGTAGCAAAGGTAGGGAAATCTCCACACATTTCCAAGTCCAATGGCAAGTCCGATGGTAGACATGATAAAGTCAAGCTTCGAGGTCCAGGAATCCCGTTCCGGGATGGCCTTCTCCCCTTTCCCTTGCTCCTCATTAAGTTGAGCGGCTATCGCGTTGCTCACCTTCGGAGAGGAGTCACTTCCGCCGTACTGATTCAACTCCATCTCTACCTGCTTTCACTGTCACTCTGGATGGATGGATGGATTGCTTCCTCTCGGTTATTCTTCCTTCACAAGCCAAAAGGCTACCACTCAATCTGCAATAGCCAAGCCACTCGTCAATATTTCTTTCTACTAAACTCAACAAGTGCACACGCACAACAGCACCAATAATCTTGTCAGGTTCGGCCTTAAATGATACACTTTCTCTCAAAACGAATGAGGGTAACTGTTTTCACAGGCACGGACTAGATAGATGAAGAAGCCCTAACTAAGCGGCAAGAGACGTGAGCATTCGTCCACTAGAACATGACGAATTGGAATAAGTAGCTCGTCAGACCTCCGTGTAAATACTGACGCACTTTCTTATGAACTCAGAGAAAGTCGTAGGTACTTCTGCAATGGCGGTCGTCCGCCTCTGTCGTCATTGGTTTATACGGAGACAGAGAAGGGTTTTTCAAAGAGTTGCACAAAGGGAATGTGTTTCGATGCTATGCTTTGAACGTTATTACAATACTGGTTCACTCTGGGAGAGGCAAAACCCTCTGTGGTACTTCTCTATCAGCCAGCACTAACTTAAACTGCGGAAGTGTCAATTATGTCCCACGCTTGGGCTTTAGTTTTAGTTACTCTATGGCCACTTCATTCCTTCGTCTCGTCAGTGGTAGCGAAGATAGACTGCAAGTGGTTTACAATAAAAGTAAGCACACTAAATTTGCTCACCCGTCGGCCCACCCCTGTGGTGTACATATATGCAAACTTGAGAGCGTTCTCCATTACACCGATTGTGGGTTAGGTTGAAAAGGTTTCTTTAAAAACCACGATTTTAGAAAATGGAATATGATTTGTAATCCCTACTTCTAAGCGTAAAATATGCCGGTGGGTTTAGGGACTTTTGCAATATTGCGAAGCGCGTCCCAAAAAGTTGCCCAAACATACATCTTGGACTGCTTTAAGAGTCTCATCGAAAGTCACAGACATGTGAATCAACATGATAACCCTCAAACTCGACATGTTACATTCGACGATTGATCCAAGCACTTATTGAAAGAAAAACTGTAAACTGCAAAACCATGTCGTCGGTGGAAACTCAAAAGAATGCATGGCACGACGTTCTAAACCTTTGCTTATTATTACAACATGAAAGTAAAGGTCAAGCAAAGAAATACATTCGACTTATAAATAGTTGTGGTTGGAGAAGATTGAGACGCTTGGAAGAGAAAGATCGCTCACGCAAATCAAGTGAAGATGAAGCCGTGAATTCATACAAGTTTATCGCTTCATTACTCCTTTAAAGAAGTGCTTTTGCACAAAGTGGAAACAGTGAAAAAAAATGATTGACACTGATAGTATGTCATATTTGCAAAAAGAATTACACAGAGTTGTGCAGAAGAATTTGGAATTTTATCAAATGATTCTGTCAAATTCAGTGTCTAGTCACTTTATTTCACCCCAGCTCGTATCCTTGAACATGTCATTTCAGAGTTATGCCTTCAACTTAATCATGAAACTATATAATTATCTACTTGTCTCTAGATTGTGAGTTATTGTTTGAGTTTGACAGTACCCAGACCACTTTTAGGGGTTCGGAACACTTTCTTTCCATTGTGGACATGTGTCATAAAAAAAACTAAACTCCCACAAGATGTTATTATTCAATAGAAGGATTGATGTATCTGCAAAACCACCTACTCTGTATTAATGTGCAAGTTTGAGTTGTCAAAATGAATTAAAGCTCCTGTGCCCTTGACACAGCGGAATTGCTTTCCTTGGTCTTTCCTCGTGCGCTGAGTTGGCTTGTCATGTACAAAAATCTGGACAGTCAAAGTTCCTATTCTTGTGCTTCCAACCCAACTGCTTTTAATCCATGATATTCATTACTAGGCACATGATGAAGCTTTAAAATCCACACACTTTTTTTCAACATGCACACATCGAATGGGTCGAATTATGAGGAGATCATTGACATGCCACCATCACTGACTACATCCTCATTAGTCTCAGATTTTGCACATCATCTCATCAGCACTCATCTACTGTCCAGTGAGACTGAATTGATTATTTTTATGATCCCATGTTGATGATGATGATTGCACACCCTTTTTAAGCACAGAGAGAGAGAAGAAAAGCCTGTTAAAAAAAGTCCTCTTGTTATTACTGACACACTATTATTCACAACAGACTTTGCAATCCTATGTCATTATGTTTGCTCTTCTATGCTGGGGAAGGGGGAGTGTGAGATGGACACGGGGAAGCAGTCCCTCCTCTTGTCATAATGTGTCGAAGTATTACAGCTAAACATCGAGCTTTATTGGTTTAGAAATAGACAACTTTTTTTGTTGTACAACAACATGAAATGAATAATAACAAATCCGAATACTTTGCTAATCTCTGACAGCATCAGTGCTCCAGTTTTATCGCAATAAAAATCTGCCACTGCTGGAATTACAACTTGACAAAGAGTGCTCATCCT
>JAQIWU010001014.1:0-19399 GCA_034696445.1 Isotomiella minor | reverse complement strand
GGGCAGCAAATGGCAACGCTTTTAGAACCGCGTCAGGGTACCATTCTGTCATTATAAAAACAGAACCTTAGGTCAGTTCTCTCAGTCACAAAACTAGATGAATGTATAAACGTACGCTCGAATCCTTTCCGCCTTATTTGTAAACCGCAATTCGAACCTCAAATGCATGTGTGAATCGTTCTCAAGCATCCACAATGGAATGTCTTCGTTGTACGGTTGATACATCCCAAGAAATAAGTTGATCGCGTTTTGCTTATCAGAATCTAAAATAGGAGAAACACAATTTAACGCTGTGTAACCAAACATTTACGATCACATACCTGAAAATGTGTTAGAATAGTATCTGGACAAGGTTTGCATGATGTCGTTCCCCTGCGTAGTCCAAGGAGCAGTTTTCCTGTACGTGTTGATTCGGTGAACAAGCTGCGAACCCCCATACTGCAGTGCTAGGGTGTCTCCATGATCTTCGTACAACTCTTCTAACATGCGAATGACGTCGCATTCGAATTCCAGTTCACCATTTGTATTCAACACTCCCAATCCTCGTAACTACGAAGGGACAAGGACAAAAGGGTTATCTCTCAAGATTCTACTTGAGAAGTAATTACCTGATGCACCAGGGCGCATTTTCCCAAAGCAAATTGAGCCGTGTTTGTTCTGTCGAGGCAGTCTACACAATTAATTCGTACAACACCAGTTTGCAATCTTCCAAACTTGCACCCATCGTAGAGAACGTTGGCCTACGAAACAAAAGAATCCTTAATGCATCTTGCAAGCATGTATAAAAGTACATTCATTCTTACAGGTTTTTTGGTCTGCAGTAAACATGATTCAAGAGGTTGATGAGTCATGAAATATCCGGTTTTGTGGAAAACTTGTTCTGAGATTCCAGCCAGTTTCGTCAAAACGTTCTTCTCTTTCCTTGAATGAATCATTTCTCATAATTAATACATCCAATACTAATGAGGCGACTTACGTTTTGTTCGATCGGGCCATGTCAAAACCCAAATAAATTATTCGGTGCGGAGGGGGAAGAAATTGGTTGAGTGTTTTAATAGCGGACGTGTACTCCTCTGTCAAAATGCTTTCGTGCCTCTTCCTTTCGCGTTTTTTGACCAGATTAATAATCACAATCGGGCTGCCAAATCTGTAGAGCAGATCGCCAAAGTGCTTCCCTACACAGGGATAAACTGTTAGGTAATGGAAACGAGTGACTCTAAAATTGAAGATGGAGGAACCTGCAGTTTCCGCAAATGGATCAGCCAAATCAATACCAATCGGCGGTTTTGGAACCATTTTAGCAACATCCTGACTCCAATAAGCAGGAATGGAGCCTCGCATTTGTACAAAAGATGAAAACCGTCCCTTCTCAAAGTTAGACACGCTAGAGTCAAAGACTATCTGTTCCGTTTCCACTTCATTGGCGACATCGCCCTGCAAACAAACAAGCAAACGTCAGGCCATCCTCAGGCAAAACAGGAAGGACTTGTTCACCTACCTGACAATTAGCCCCTCGCTTTAAGAACCTAGTCCCTGCATATCGGGCCGATCTCCTGGCTATCAGCGTGAGGTAAATGGATTTCCCATAGACGCAAACACAAGATTGTCCTACAAATCCATGGACCACGTGCAGGAGCCAATTTGGATAGAGGACCCCTGATACAGGTTCCAGCAACTTGGAATTCCAAACGTACTTCATGTTCATGGCATTACTAACGGCATTCCCGTCTCTGAATAAGACAACAATCAATGCAACATAGCTTCCTAAGACACGTCAAGTCTTACATTAGTTCGGGATTCTCCACTTTTTGCCCCAGAACAACTTTTTTAGGGGAAGCCAGATTGTACTGCAGGCTGTTTGTTAAGTCGTAGCTGTACCTGAACACAAAGTAATCGGAGATATTAAAATACCATCACAAGTCAGCCATAATTAAAAATCAGACGTACGTAAAGTAAAAGTTACTGGACAAGTCAATGCTCTGGAAGAGTTTGAGATACCTCATCTCATCTGGATTCTTCGAAGGCCCTTCCGAAGGGATGTAAATGCAGGCCGTGTCTTCAATCTTGTAAATAGAATGGTAGCCAATCGTCGCAATCTTCCTCCTTTTCGTGACCAGGATGACGTAGTACCCTTCCAAAAAACGGACGAATCCCACGATGCCAAATGCAGACACTGTTCTCACCAGTCCCGCAGGGTTCTTTGGCTTGTTGACACATGCAATCGTGGCCAACAGCTCCTTCATCTCCTTCGAGGAGTAACTCGCCTGGTCCTCAACCAAATGCAGCTCCTTCGTCTCCATCCGGTCAATCTTTAGGATCCGAAATTTGCTCTCCGTCTGGTTTGACCCCACGAGGAAGAATTTCTACAGGTCAATAAGATATGGTGTTATCTATCATCATCGCTACGGGCTTGACTTTGACTTACATTCCTCGTCTCGTACAAAACCATTTTCTGGATTGGAATAAAGTAGGGTCTGTACTTCTTGGCGTTGTCGTCAGTTTCTTCGTCATCGTCACCTCCACCTCCGGTAGGCTCCTCCTTCGTCACCTTGTGGGACATTCTGGTTCGGTGTCACAAAAAGTTTTGTTTGTGTTTTGCATCATCAGCTGCAAGATAAGGTTGCACGTAGCCCCAAAGCCCAACCCAAAGTCCCAAAAATTCACATGTCTCACAGTTGCAAACACCGCATTCAAAACACTTATCAACTGACTTCTTGGAAAAAAGTGTCCCTGATGACACTTTACACTTTCACTGCCATATTTGATTAATCAATTCTCAATAATTACATCTCAGGTTGGAGAGGCAAGATGGAGGAAGGACCTTTGCTCACTCAAGTCAAGGATCTTCTGAACTTATCAAAATAATCTGATTTTTTTGTCATTTCCTTTGTTCCTGTCGACTGAGAAAAAAGTGTCATCATCTTTTTTTAAAGGTAAGGAGAAGGGGTGGAAGGTACTCACCTAAATCTACATTTTCTTTTGACTTTGTCTTTCTAGGAAGGAACGTCTGACTGTCTTAATTATCCTCACCAATGCTTGTGACGACTCTTCCTCCCATGGCTTCTTCTTCTTCTGCAGCCATCGTTCACCATCAAACCCCTCCTCCCCCTCGCCTCCAACTCCACACTCCGGAGGAGCTGTACTTCCGGGCGAACTGCCGGAGGGATGTTAGGATCCTCCTTGTGGGAGAAGAGGGGGTGGGGAAAACCTCCGTCATCCTCTCCCTCGTGTCTGAAGAGTTCTCTGACGGGTCAGTGCCCCCTCGGTCGGAGGAAATTACCATCCCTGCAGACGTGACTCCGGAACTAGTTCCCACACATATTGTGGATTACTCTGGGCAGGAGCAGGGGGAGACGGAGTTGGCGGAGGAGATCATTCGAGCCCATGTCATTTGTGTCGTGTATGCCGTCAATGATGAAGACACCATGGATAAGATTAGTTCGTACTGGTTGCCAGTCATAAGACAGACTTTGGGAGAGAGTCACAGGGTCCCTGTCATCCTTGTGGGGAACAAGATTGACCTGGTCGACTACACAACGATGGACGTAAGTCAAAACTTTAACCCTCTATCCAAATTTGAAGGAGAAAGGATTAAAAGGGAACCGTATTTATGTGCTTATCTTCATCCAGATCGTCGTCCCCCTTATGAACGAGTTCCCTGAGATAGAAACCTGCATCGAATGCTCGGCCAAGACTTTGAGGAATATATCCGAGCTATTTTACTACGCCCAGAAAGCAGTGCTCCACCCCACCTCCCCCCTGTACAACTCAGACAAGAAGGAACTAACGGACAAGTGCAAGAAGGCGTTGGAGAGGATTTTCAAAATCGTGGATGTGAACAACGACGGGTTGTTGGACGATTTGGAGATGTACGCGTTTCAGAAATTCTGCTACGATGCTCCCCTCCAACCTCAGGCGTTGGACAGTGTGAAGGCGATTATTCAAAGGAATTGTCAGGATGGGACTTTTAACAATGGGATCACACTCTCAGGGTTCATCGTCCTCCACACCCTCTTCATTCAGAGGGGAAAGCATGAGACGACGTGGACAGCACTGAGGAAGTACGGGTACAATGATGACCTACACCTATGTAATGATTACCTCTGCCCATTGTGAGTGTTTAATTATCAAATTTTAGATTAGCTTCTGATTCGCTAACTCACTAACTAACTATACCCATAGGTTGAGTATTCCACTGGGAGCCACAGCAGAGCTAAATCAAACCGGCTTTGACTTTTTGACCTCCGTCTTTGTCAAGCATGACAAAGACCGTGATCGAGCCCTGGGTCCTGAGGAGTTGGCTTCCCTTTTCGCCATCTGTCCCAACATTCCGTGGGGAAAGCAAATGTTCCTCGGCGTCCAAACAACGGCGGACAAAGGGTGGATGACCTACTCAGGGTTTATGTGCCAATGGGTTCTCACCACACTTCTCGACGTGAACAAGACAATGGAGTACATGGCCTATTTGGGCTACCCCATCACGGAGGAGAGGAATCAGACCGAGGCCATCAACGGTGAGAGACGAGAGATACAATTATTTATTATCTTGCGCTTTAACCCTTTCTTATTCCAAACCAACTTCCTGTTCTTATCATTTGCAGTGACGCGAGAGAAACGTGTCGACCTCGCAAAAAAGCAGTCCACCCGCAACGTTTACCGCTGTCACGTCATTGGCGGAAAGAACTCGGGCAAAACGACGCTGTGTCAAGGCCTTTTGGGGAGAACGATAGAGCAGACTCGACGCCTAGAAAACGACGAAGACTTTGACGAACTGCCCAAATTCGTTGTGAACATGGTCAACGTCTACGGCCAGGAAAAGTACCTGGTGATGCAAGACATTGATTTGAACCGAGTCGTCGACTTTCTACCAACAAATGAGGTTTTGTGTGACGTGGCCTGTCTCGTGTACGACGTCTCCGACCCCAAATCATTTGAATTTGTGGCCAGGACGTATTTGGTATGTGATTTCTACAGAAGCTTGGATATAACGAATTGTAATTAATTGTTCCCTATCCTAGAACTACTACGCCATGCAAAAAATCCCTGTTTTGATCGTGGGCAATAAATCCGACTGTGGAGAAGTCATGCAAGACTACATTCTGCAACCAAACACATTCTGTTCCAAGCACAAGCTCCCCCCTCCACACCCCTTCTCCTGCTTGGAGAAGGTCAATAAGGAGATTTATGTCAAGTTGGCGACTATGGCTGCTTTTCCGTAAGTTTCTTTCCTAAAGGGTCAAATGTTTTTTAAAGTCACCTTTTCTTTTGAAGGAGGTTTCAAGCGGCTTGGATGATTTTTTACAAAAATAGTCAATTCAACTCCCTAGGAATTCTACCAGAGGGGAAAGTGCAATGGTTCAAGACGGGCGTGGGTGTGGCTGTCATCTCAAGTTTAGCTTATCTTGTCTATAAACTCCTCAACCCACAAAATAACCCTCTTAGGGGTCGAACTACAAGCTAGAAGAATTAATGTAAAGTTGTCAGTCTTGAAAGGAATATAAGGTCAATGGATTTTACGTTCAAGAAGTAGCATTCTTAAATTGTATTCATTCGTCTTAGACTGAATCAGTATCATTGTACAAAGGAGTAAAAGTATAATACATAATTTTCCGCTTTGTAAAATCAAATGCGTTTTCCATTTCAATTCATTCGTTTGGGATTCAAACCGAATGAATTGCCGGATCAAACTATGGACTTTGCCAATGAATTCATCTTTGTACAATTACGTTGTAGAGATGTACAATTTGTACAATTTGTACAACATTCCACGCCAACTTCTTCGAAGTTGGCGTGGAAAAGAAGTGTATTTAATTTATGGATGGACCCTGGCTGGCTCCTGTGACCCTATAGAGTGGAATGGAATCTTTCTGTATTTCCTTATTTTCCGAAATGGAGGACCCTGATTGTGAGACATCGGAATCGTTAAACAATGTTGTTCCTCTACGACTTTTGCATGAATCATCTCATCTCCAATGTTTACAATGAGCAATAACAGTCATTCGTTTCTCAAATGGTCACTTTTTCACCCTTCCCATTTACTTGCAATTCTACTTTGCCAAGTCTAGTTTTGGAATCGAGTCAACTTCAAATCATTGAACAAATGACAAAGACGACACACAGTTTCATTTTGGACAAGAACAGGTTGTATATTTGTAGAATCAAGAAAGTAAGGGTTTCTAAGATTAATTAATCATTAATGACTATCCTCTTCTTCTTATGCTTTATGAGGTTTTTACAATTTCCACAACATCCTGACGGCTTGACCCAGTCCGACGTCCGCGTAGGAGAAGTAAATGAGACCCCCAAGGGTGAGAGCAGAGAGGGCGTAGACCCCCATGATGGCCACTTTCGGCAACACCGGCCCCACGACGGACTCCCTCACGTAGTCTTGTACCACAGCCTCAATTCCCCTAAAAAAAAGACACAACCATTCAAGAGGGCTGATGAGTGTGACAATTTAGGTTAATTTAATTTACCAATGGCCGTGGAGGGTGAGGGCAAAAGCGAGGAGGTAGTCGAGGGGGGCGCATGGGGTGATGATGGCAAGAGGGAGGAGGGGGACAAGGCCAAGGGACAGGGCCCTTTCCACAGTCCAGAGAGTGACATGGTCTCCTCCAGCTGACATCCCTCTCTTCGCGACCAGCACAGCAGAAGGTGACGACGACGACAGATTGACATTGACGCTGCTGTTCTTGGCCAAGGTGTGGAAGTAGTAATACTTGGCCGTGAAGGGTCGACCCTCCGTGTTAGCCCCGACTGAGAGAGGGATGACTGTTGACGGGGCGAGAGGGTGACCTCCTAAAGGAAAATAAAATAATTTAGGCCCAACACTTTATGACTTTCTTGTCAATTATGACTTACCATGGGCCAGGCTGCTCAACACTTTTATTTTGGTGGACAGTCCAAGACCAAATTGTCGACACATCGTCGAAGAGTTGCCCAAAAGCAGACTCATTTTTTCCAACTTTCAAAATTTCAAAAAACAATTTGGATTTATTTTTGTCTTTTCGTATTTTGCATCCACTGCAAAGCAGCTGAAACGACTGCTGGACCACGTTGCCCCAAACCTCCAATGTCAACGTCATTCTTCATCCCAACCTGCTGATCGTATTGTCAAAAACCGGACAGGACTTAATTTCGTCACTTCTCAGAATCGTCAATTGTCAAAATGGACAGTTCCTTACTTGTAAGTCAGTGTCACTCATTCAGCGTGCCCAAATTTTGATTGTTTGCTTACGCAGGAGCCGACGATGTACATCGTGAAAGGGATGGTGATAATGGACAATGATGGGAATCGGATCCTGGCCAAGTACTTTGACCACGTCAACTTCCCTGGGGTGAAGGAGCAGAAGGCCTTTGAGAAGAACCTGTTTACAAAGACGCATCGTGCGAACTCCGAGGTCATTATGTTGGACGGGCTCACGGTTGTTTATAAGAGCAATGTGGACCTCTTCTTCTACGTCATGGGGTCCTGCAATGATAACGAGGTGAGATGCTAACTCCTTATTTACGATGGTTTGACATTGGTTGTTTGATTGTAGTTGATTTTGATGACGGTGCTCCACTGCATGTACGACGCTGTGAGTCAGATCCTGCGGAAGAATGTGGAAAAGAAGAACCTTTTGGAGAATTTGGACGTCGTGATGTTGGCAATGGATGAAATATGCGATGGAGGGTATGCATATAGGACTAGGATTATAACTGCCAATGTCATTGATTGTTTGTATGTTACAGAGTCATTCTGGAAGCAGACCCTAACGCAGTCTGTCAAAGAGTCGCGTTGAGGGCGGACGACATTCCAATCGGAGAACAGACTGTGGCACAGGTACAGAGATAAGCAAAGAAATGATGATTTTGATTCTAATGTACTGTCTGTCATAGGTCTTACAAACGGCAAAGGAGCAGTTGAAATGGAGTCTCCTGAAGTGATAGCAATATCAAGCTTAGATATGTGTGCCTGCGACTAAACTACCCCACTTTCCGTTTCCGGACATTTTTATAAAACTGTATATAGCGTAAGAATGAGCCCTTTTTTCAATAAAGAAGAAGCCAGAAGAAACCGAAACTGAAGCAAACGACAAACTTATACATACGTCATGGAACTGAAACTAAATAGGATTAAGGTCAGGGTTTCCTCTGTTAGGTAGCATTTACCAAGTCATTCTGACCGAACACATCTCTTCCCTTCCAGTGTGAATTGGGAATTAGGAAATCAATAATTGTGAGATGACGGTATATTATAACGTCAACTGGAATGAATTGAGGGAGGTAGATAGGTTAATGTTGCATCGAATTAATTAATTAGCTATGCTGCATTGCCAATATCAATCCGACCAACTGAGCTCTGTGAGGTAACATGAGTCACGATGTCCTCATCCTCGATGCTCTCCAGCCGAGCCTCATTTTCATACAATCATTTGTAACAAGCTCCTATGTTGAAATGCACCCCAGAAATTGTTTATATCATGTCGACTCTCATCAAGTCTTGCCCTTTGCCTTAATTCCCTTCTCCACAGGCAGGCATTGTGCATCCCCACTCAACAACGTGTCATTCATAACGATGGCTGATAATAAAGCTTGGCTATGGTGTCTGATTGGAGTTGTGGTACTGGTGTTGGATGCCTGCTTCTGTCTCCCTGTGGGGTCGTCGTCATCAACATCAACTCAAAGCAATACTAAGAACAAGAGGTACAACGACGGGACGGCCAACAAGACGGACTACTTTGTCGAGGACGACATGCTCTTCTTGAAGAAGACAAAGCAGAATCGTGCAGGGCAGGCGAAGGAGTCTTATCGCTGGGCTGGAGGCCGGATCCCATACACCTTTGCCCCAGGATACTGTAAGCACGCAGTTAAGATCCTTAAATAGAGACTGATTGATGTACTTGTATTGCGTCCTTTTAGCTGACGAGGAGATGAGGCAAATCTACTACACGATGAAGCACATTGAGCACTATACGTGCGTGAGGTTCGTCTTCAGGACGGAGAACGACGAGAATTTCCTCTACCTGCGAAACCTTGAGGGGAAGTGTCAGTCCTTTGTGGGGAATGTGAGACGAGGGGCTCAGGTACCGGACGGAGTCGCCTTTTCTATGAATTCGTACTCATCCTTGTTTCCATTTTTTAGCAAGTCGCTTTGGATCCAGAGTCCAGAAACTGTGCCTATCCCAACTTTCCAGGCCATGTCCTCCACGAACTCATTCATGCCATCGGCTTCTTCCACGAGCACGCTCGAGATGATCGGGACGACTATATCGAGATCATGTATGAAAACTTGTCCGAAGGTGAGTGTACCGTCGCATGATTCCCCAAAGGAGTCTTACGTTATGACTTCTCATGACTATAGATGACGACGTTTTGAGGAACTTTTACAAGAATTCCGACTCGGACAGGGCAACCGAGTACTACGGCGTCCCGTACAATTATGGAAGCATCATGCACTACTCTGAGCGTGCAGGGTCCATCAATGGAGAAAACACAATTACCAAAAGGGTACAAAAAAGTCAAGTCCTCAAGCCAAAATCTTATAGACTTAAGTGTGTTTTTTTTTCGCTTAGCAGAGTCCACTGGCAGCCGGAGTCGTGCCCCCATTCATTGGGGAGATGGGCCAACGTGAGAGGCTGAGCAAAGGAGACGTCCTCATGATAAGAAACATGTACAAGAGCCTCTGTCCAGCCAGTTCCATCGCCGTGAGTCACGGAATCGTCCCCGAAAAGTTTCCCGATGTCCTGGACTGGGTCGTTGAGCAGGATCGAGGTGACGCCATTGACTTCCCCGTCGAGTCCGTGACAGAGGACGATGATGACGAGGATGAGTACGACTACGACTCTTTGGCAAATGTCGAGAAGGAAATCAAGTTGTCCTCCGCATCCAAGTCTTCTTCAGGCGACTCTTCAAAATCCTTATCCTCATCCAGTCGAGAGAGTCTCAAGAATAAGAGGCCGAATAGCAGATTTAAGTGATTTATAGAAAACAATTAGGGTTAATTTTTTGCATGTAATTTTAAGAAGCGTCCAAAAATAAAGAAAAAGTCTTTGTTCAAAAAAAGAGGACTTGATTGATTTGGGGCACCGTGGGACCACCGCAAGTTTCAACACTTCGGCCAGAAGCTCGCACATGGCATGGCTCTCCTCAAGAAGACACTTTGGTTGTAAAATCTGTGTTTCCTGAAATTATTGTTGACAGAAAGATAAGCAGTTGATAACTCAGGAGGTCAAGATGGTCAAGTTCAACGGGACGACGAGGACGAGGGAGGGGTTCAACCGGCACTCCCACAGCATGAACCCTGACCGACCCAAGGAGGGGTTGAAGGGGGTGGCCAAGCCCAGGGATAAGGCCACCATTAAGCGTCTCCAAATGTATAGGAACTTCAAGGCGAAGAGGAATCGGAGAGGGAAGATTGTGAGGGCAGCTCCTTTCCAGTCCAAACTCCCTGTGGGGACCGTGGCGAGGGTGGAGCCGAATCAAAAGTGGTTTGGAAACTCTAAAACTATTTCCCAGTCCGCCCTTCAGAAGTTCCAGGATGAGTTGGGGAAGGCTGTGAATGATCCCTACAAAGTAAGGCCTGAAAAACTCTTTATCTTGTGTATTTTATGTAAAAATGCATCCCTTAGGTCGTGATGAGGGCCACCAAGTTGCCCATCACCCTGCTAAACGAGAGGCCGAAGAATGCGAGGGTCCATATTTTGGAAACGGAGAGTTTTGACAGCGTTTTTGGGAAGAGGAAGACGAGGAAGCGGCCCAAGCTGAAGATTGCGGAATTGTCAGACCTCCTCCAGTCTGTGGAACAGAGGCATGATGACTATGACCCGGACAAGGATAGAGGCCTTGTGAGGGACGCCCCGGACATGTGGGATGGGCCGAAGGAGTGGATTTCCGCTGCGGGACAGAGTAAACGGATTTGGAACGAGCTTTATAAAGTTATTGACTCGTCCGACGTCATTATTCAGGTAAGGAGAAGTTCTTTAATGAGTGGCTATGATAATCCATTAATTTATGTCGAAATCCCCAGGTGTTGGATGCAAGAGACCCAATTGGCACAAGATCCCCACCTATCGAACGATTTTTGAGAAAGGATAAGCCTCACAAGCACTTGATCTTCGTATTGAACAAAGTTGACCTCGTTCCCACGTGGGTGACTCAACGGTGGATCCAACTCCTGTCCAAAGACTATCCTACAATCGCTTTTCACGCCTCACTGACTCACCCATTTGGCAAAGGGTCTTTAATCAATTTACTTCGGCAGTTTGGAAAATTGCATGATGACAAGAAACAAATCAGTGTAGGATTCATTGGTAAGACAATATCCTTCGATTTCGTCTGAATTGTGCTTATTCAACTGTCTATTTTTGATTCCAGGCTATCCCAACACTGGAAAGTCTTCTATAATCAACACTCTGAAATCCAAGTTGGTGTGCAAGGTGGCTCCAATCGCAGGGGAGACAAAGGTTTGGCAGTACATCACGTTGATGAAAAGGATCTACCTAATCGACTGTCCCGGAGTTGTCTACCCTCATGATGAAACCATTGAGGAAAAGGTGCTCAAGGGTGTGGTCCGCGTGGAACTGGTAGAAAGTCCGGAGGATTATATCCCTACAGTTTTGACCCGTGTCAAGACAAACTACATGTCTAAAACCTACAAGATTGAGAGTTGGACTGATGCTGAGGACTTCTTGACTAAAATGGCTCAACGCACAGGGAAACTACTGAAAGGGGGTGAGCCGGACATAAATGCCGTAGCTCGAATGGTGTTGAACGACTGGCAAAGGGGCAAGTTGCCATACTTCGTCGCCCCTGAAGGATACGCAAGCACGGTGGAATACAAGGCCAAGGTTGCCGCAGAAAAGAAGAGGGCTGCTGAGAATGAAATGACAGACAAGCTTTTAAGAAAGAAGAAGCAGGCAGTCGTGGTACAGGAGCAGATTAAACTAGCAGAAAGGAAGAAACCACATTTGATTCAGAATCTGAAGAAAATCTTAGTCAGTCTAAATTTTGATGGCGATGATTTGAAGCCGATGGAAGAAGAAGTAGTAGAAGGAGCCAGCGTAGGGGAGAAGGAGGGTGACACCATTGTTTACGACAGTGACGAAGAGGAATTAGATGATGACGAGGACGAAAATGTAACTGTCGTCAGTAATCCAATTGAAGAAATCACTCCCGCTAAGCCGAAACCACAACAGCAACGCCCATCCACTGGAAATGACTCGGACACCTCGTACCTGACTGACAGTGATGATGATGATGAAACCCCTGCTCCTCCTCCACTCAAGAAAAGTCGTAATAAAAAGTCCGGTCAAGTCGAAGTGGTTAAAGCAACCCCCAAAGGTCGAACCAAGTTTGTACCCCCTGAACGCGGATTCGATGAATCGGACTCCGAAGTTGAAGAAGTACCACAGAAGAAACCACGCAAGAGTGGTGGTAGCACTAGTGGTACCCCTCCTGCCTCAGCAGATTCCAAAGCCCTAACAAGCAAACAGAGAAGGAAAATTGAGAGAGATCAGAAAAGGAAGAAGATTGGGTGTAACTTTTACGAAGTTACGAACGTCAAAAATCGCAATCGTGAGAGGAAGGCTCCTCGTCCAGATGCACGCCGTAAGAAAACTAGCAATTAGATTCAGTTTAGTTTTTAGCTTTTTTTGTCATTTCGTTTAAAATTTAATCGTGACGGTTTTATTTTATATAAAATGAAGAACTATTGCACTAAAAAAGTCTTGTGAGATTGACATTGACTTCAGACTAAATTGAGATTATTGCATTTATCATCAGAACCAATGCTACTGATTTCACTAGTAATTTCCTCTTCAATTTCATCGATCTCTGCTAAAATCCCTTCCTTCAAGAGTTCCACGTCTTCTCTCGATGCGACTGCCGCGTCTGCAACGATCCCTGCTCGTAACCTTCCACAATAGCTGACAAAACAGACGCCAAACCCTGTATAAATCATGGCATGTTCAATAGGCAAATTCATAAAATTACTATGAACGACTTCACCAGTTTTGTTTTTGATGGGCAAGAACCCTGCCACGTCCACGACTCGATGTCCTCCGAATAGAAAGGCAGGCTCGGGGGCCCCAGGAACGTTTGAAGTGAGACAAGTCAACTCTCTGGAGTCCGTCATGTTTTTAGATAGTCGGGCAGGCAGGGTTCCGATGAACCTGAGGAGGAGGCTGTTCATGAGGATCAGAGGGGAGTTTAGGATTACACTCAAGGTTTCATGAGTCCTTTGCACCCGTTCGGAAGAGGACATGGAGGAGGAAATGGGCTGGGAGAAAAAGGCTCCAGAGAATCTATTCTGTGGCTTTAGGTTTGGATAAGGCAGGATTGGAATGGACGTGACGAAGGTGACTTGCTCAGGTACTGAGCTTCCCTTAATTTCCGACAGTCTTTTGAAGGCCCCTGCGACGGCTGCATTGAGGATGGAGTTGGTGCCAACAGAGAAGGAAGACCGGATCGTTCTCAGCCTGTCTAAACTGAATGGACGACTCCAGGTCAGGATTTTATCTTGAGACAGGTCTGCGCCGTGGAAAGGGTTCACTTCTGGAGCGGCCGACAAGGCTTCATACATGAAATACGGCCATGAGTAGAATAGTCTAACATAACCCCAGGCAGTCTTTCCGACGCTTGTAATGGTCCTTGGGGGCTGGACCAAAGGGTCTAACTTATCATAGCGAGGATGATGATGGTCGTCAGCTAAGACCCTGGAAATGAGGAGGGACATTGAGATCCCGTCCATGATGGAATGGTGGACACGGAAGAGCACGGCGTACCGATCTCCTGGAGGCGACATGTCCTCATCGTAAAGAAAGTATGGAAATACCACAATCTCCCAACGTGGGACGTCTAGGGACATCCCTTGGCTGTAGAACTGACCGATTTTGTCCAACACTGCTGTCTCTCTCCAAGCCACTTCCTTATTATTAGCATTGTTGTTGTCCCCACCGTTTCCGGTTTTTGCTAATTTGACGTGGTTCTTGAGATCAAATTCCTCCCCTACATTGTCCCAGCAGTAGAAGCCACACTTGGTCACCACCCTGCACCACAGTTTCTCATACGTCTTATCCTCACGGCTCAACACGGAGGTCCAAACCCTTTGCCTTATGTTCCCAATATCAGCTCGCCCCTCCAGGACCAGGAGTGTGAACGTCTCAAGTAAGTTATTCTTCTTATCATGGACTTGAAAAGAGTCCATAGACCCCACCAACTTTATCTTAGTCCCATACCTGAGTCTCAAATAAGCAGAGACTAGGACCCCCCTCACAATGAGGCAAAGCGAGACAATTGCCACGGCCAAAAGGGGGCTCAGCAGAAGGGACACAAGGAACGAGATGATGAGGGCTGTAAACCGCTTTATCTTGTCCATCTCGTCAACAATTTATTATTGCAACACCATTTTTTATAGAAAAATAAATGTATGGCCATGTGGAGTTTGAAACTACACAAAAGCTTTTGGAGTAAACATACAGAAACCGAACCGATCGATCGACGTGTGTAGCCAAGGTCAGGCGTATGTTTATTTGACATGAGTAATGAGAGGAAATGCATAGAGAGTCTAGTTGAGCCCAGCGTAGAAAGTCGTGTTCCACAACCTGTCCCAGAGGTTGTAGCCCGCAGCGTTGAGGTGGATCTTGTCCCCGAGGAAGTACCCCTGGTTGATAACACCCCAGGAGAGGATGTAGTTGTTGAACATGTTGAAAACGACGGTCCCATTGACTCCGTCGTGGGAGGATGTGATAGCGGAGTTGATGGTCACCGAGCGGTTGAAGATCTCAGTCACGGGTTCGATGTCCCCCCGAGGGTTGATTGCAAGGTAGAGGATGGTCGTGTTTGGGAGTCGGGCTCGAATTTCTTGTAGGGTGGTGGAAATGCCGCGTGTGATGTCGGCAGTGGCAGGGCTCCACACGTTGTTGGACCCGCAGTAGAGGACGAGCATTTTGGGGTTCAAGCCCTCCAGCTCTCCGTTGGTAATCCTCCAGAGGCAGTGTTGTATGGAGTCTCCTCCAATGCCGTAGTTGACTGCGCCCAGGGGAGCATACTTTGAGTTCCAAAGGGAGGATCCGACGGAACCCCACATCTCTATGCTGGAGGAGCCCAAGAAGACGATTTGGATGTCTGAGGCGTTTTGTTGCGTGTTTTGCACAAATTCGTTGTGACGGTCGATCCACCATTGGTCGGGTCGTGGGGTAGGGTCCCATGGGTTTTGGGTTATGACCAGGGCCAAGAAAGACAGGAAGACTATTGCTTTCAGCATCATTGATTTTGCTAAATGTCGAATATGTTGAAAACTGTGTTGCGAATGAAGCTCAGCTCATGACCAATTTTTTAAAACTTTCGATCAGTGGACCAAATCATGGTTCCCAATTTGATACCGTATAATCCACCCTTATCTGAAGAGATAGTGGATTTGACATTGTTGAAAAAGACAGGTAATTAATCATGTCGCATCATTGTTTGTTGAGATCGATCTAACCTTCTGGGCAGGTTGAGACTTTGACTTGGAAAATCTCTCCATCGGGAAGAAATGAAACAATTCTACAGCGTATATAGCTTCTCCGAATAAGGAATATTTTATGCGAATCGTTGCATTATTGGGATTTAATTAGCATGCAGTGATGACAGAAGCAGTTTATTAGGGTCGATATCAGGTCAGGTCATGAATTTGATATACCTGGATGTAGAACACGTTCGGATTCAGATCAAGACGTTAAATAAAATGTTGACTAGAATTCAGTCAGTATTCAGAGTCTTGAACAGGTAAGCCTGATGATGTTAACAGGAATAGCATTGGTCATTTGCTTGGCTCAAATAACGATAGCGGGTGGGGAAATTAAGGCCTTGTGTCCTTTTGCGATCAAGCAAGACACACTCATAGGTAAGCCACGCTTAAGTACTAAAAAATGCCTGTCATTTTGATGGCACCTAACCCACATAGGAAACTTCTCGGAGGCCAGAACTGCCCTCTACAGATGGGGTCATGCGCACAAGTTCACCGCATGTGAGAAGATTACTGAAGGCTTTGGGAACCCCATACCCTCTGAAGAGGTTTCCTTGAGCATTGACAACAGGGGAGTGTTGGTCATGGATCACGTCCTCCTCAACCACCTACAGTCATTCTTCCGAGAGGAGATCCCACAGCGGATCGTGCATGCGAAGGGGCATGGGGCCTTTGGTCACTTCACCGTCACTCATGACGTGTCCAAATGGACCATGTCCAAAGTCTTCAACGGTGTAGGGAAGAAAACAAAAGTCCTCGTCCGATTTTCCGGAACGGCGACTCAGCGAGGAGGGAGTGACACCCTTCCCGACCCCCGAGGTTTTGCCCTCAGGTTTTACACAAAGGATGATGGGAACCTAGACTTTCCAGGGCTTCAAATCCCCGCCTTCCTCATTCGTGACCCGATGAGGTTCCCTCATGCCATGCGTGCACTCAAGAGGAGCCCTGTGACACACCGACGAGATCCCTTGTCACTCCACGACTTTATCAGCAGGAGACCAGAGGTGATTCACAACTATGTCCGTTTCTTTTCCGACAGCGTCCTCCTGGGGTCGAGTCGGGCCATGAATGGCTCTGCCGTGAACACGTATACGTGTGTGAACTCTGCTGGGGTGAGGGTCTACTGCAAATTTTCTTGGCTGTCCCATCAACACAACATCCCCAGCCTGGACGATAGAAGGGTTAGGATTCTAGCGGGCACACATCCCAGCTACTACACAGACGACCTGTACAACGCCATTGGGACTGGGAATGTTCCAGGATGGGACTTTGGTCTGCAGGTATGAAATGAAATGCAGGCTGTCGCAGGGTACCCAACTCTAAAGCATTTAAATGTCAATAGGTGATGACGTTTGAGGAGGCAGAGACCTGGCCCTTTAATCCTTTCGACACGACGAAGGTGTGGAACTACAAGGACCTACCCTTTATCAAGATTGGAGAGTTCTACCTCGATGAGAACCCCACGGACCACTTCACTCAAATCGAACAGGCAGCCTTTTGTCCCACCCTCATTCCAGGGATTGCAAGCAGTCCGGATATCATCCTTCAAGCGAGACTCTTTGCCTACAAGGACGCTCAAAGGCATCGTCTAGGAGCTAACTTTGAACAGCTCGAGGTCAACAAGCCCTTGGGTTCTATAGCACGGTATGAACGGGATGGACCCATGCGATTGTCCCCTAGCGTCAACGGCTTTGGTGAGTTTAATCACACTCTGAAAGCATTTTTCCTAGTAACAAACTACTGTCTGTGTCTCAGGTGGCCCCAACTACTTCCCCAACTCCTTCAATGGGCCTTCCTACTTCGATCCGAGGGCCAAAGTCTCGGAAGGATTGTCCCAGGTCAAGGGTCACGTGAGTCGGGCGGACAACGGGAATGAGGACAATTTTTCCCAAGCAAGGCAATTCCTTGAGACGGAAGTGGGTGCGGAGGAGAGGGGAAGAATCGCACTGAGGATCGGAGTCGAACTGAGGAAGCTCCCCTCGAAAAGTGTCCTTGATAGGATGCTCAATAATTGCATAGCCCATCTTGGACCTGAATTTAGTTCCGCCGTTCTGGCCGTGGTGAATTCAAAGAATGAGACTATTGTTCATGCTGATGAGTTGGAGTACTAGTACTACAAAATTGACTTTCCCAAATAGTGTCAAAGGGTCAGAACTCCAATAAATCTAACCCAAATGATTCCAATAAAAGTAATGCGACTTTTGACATTTTGTTGTTACGGTTTGAAAAATCTGAACTTTTTCATGCTGCCCTTTGAAGAAAAATCTGCAGTGTTTTTTAGGAAAACTGTGAAAAATTGTAAAAAGTAATGATGGCCACTACTGGTACAAATCGTCGGAAACCTGATGACCCACTTCCCTCCTCTCTGAAGAAATCAGAAATCCCCGAATTGGGGTCGCTGGAATGGCTCGAGAAGCATGAGGCCATTTTCCTACTATCCCTTCAAGGAATGAGAGTCGACAACGACAAAGACAATAAAGGAAAGGAATTCGCAGTCCGGTATGGAGGAGCCGTTCCGGTCCTCGTGCATGAAGTCGTCCTGGTTCGCCTTTGGAGAGAATGCATACTCCCCCACCTTCTGGAGGACATCACTCCGTCCAACTCCACAGCCTGGTTCTTGGTCCATCCCATCCTCACCCACGAGATACAAGCTCTGAGCTCATTGAGGACCTTGGTGGCCCACTCGTCTGGACCAGATTTGGCGTCCTACATGGGTCAAGCGTCCCTAGACTTGGTCGACTACTGTTTGGCCCATTTGACTGGATTCCTCTCTGTTGGGGAACAAGAGGGGGATGATTTTGAGGACTTGAAGAGTGGGGCAAAAGCAGTGCTTCACCGGATCTTTCTCACATGTCTTCATATCTTGAGACACATGATCGTACAACTGGAAGACCTGGGAAGTGACCTTGCTCAACTTATCCTTGCTACCGACGCACCCATGATCCTCACGGAACTCCTCCTTCAAAAACCTTGGACTCGAGTGGACTGGAAAGACGACAAGACGGACATCGTAAGGGAAGTCGAGACTGACGTTTGGCTCTGCCTTTGCCTCCTTTTTGGAAAAGTCGTCCCCGTCTATGAATTGACCGAAGGTAGGAGGAAGAAGCTCCTGGAATTGCGACCATTGATGGATGACGTTGAGGACACTCTGAAGGAGATTGACTCGCCTCTTCGAGTCTTTCAAGAGTTTCTGGACCGTGATCTCAGTTCTTCAGAACCACAAATAACAAGCTCAGCATCGCCAGTGGCCCCGCTTCTACCACCCATCCGCACAGAGTTGGAGGAACAGTTTCAGAACCAAAAGGAGGGATTGATCCAACGTTCCAGGTTTGTAGGTCAACATCCATGTGTGGCACACTATTTTGTCAATTACTAACTCCTTCGTTTAGAGACGAATTGCGTGGGGGTAACAAGGACACCGTGAATCAAAAGGCTTTCAAGATTCAAACCATACAAGACCCGGAGGTGGTGGAGGCTTTGTTACCTCCGGACTTGCGCCTTTGTACCAAATGTGGAAATATGGCTGCCAAGAGATGCATGAGGTGTAAGAATACGTGGTACTGCAGCAAAACGTGTCAGGCCAATGACTGGGATCGGCACAAGAGAGAAGATTGTAAGAAAAGACAATAGAATTACGAAGACAGAAGAAAGACACAAATCATGGACAACATACATATTATGTATCAACAATTTGTTCTAAAGCAATCATTATTCATTCATTTCATGTTGATTACTTTACGGCATAAGACTTTGCAATTATTGTAACGCAATCATTATTAAATAAATAAAGAATGTTGTCCTCAAAAACCCTTCCCATTGCACCTCTTGGATGTTTCAATGGTTACATTGTCAAGTCTGGGGCAATGAAAATTCTTCTAAGTTTATAACATTGCCTTATGGGAAAAAGTA
>JAQIWU010001013.1:0-19411 GCA_034696445.1 Isotomiella minor | reverse complement strand
ATGTGCAGACGACAAACTAATCTGCTAGCTAGATGCTGCACGATATGAACCTGGACCTTTTTTTTATCGATGCTTCAACCGGAAATTGTCCCTCTCGGAAGGGCTAGAATGCGACAATTTTTATGTCTTGGTATTAATTGGAATTAATTACGTTCGGAAGTGGAACTGCATTTAGATTTAGAATTAATTTCATACTTGTCCTTTACCTTCCTCAAGGCAAACTCTTCTTGTAATGTTAGGAACTAGAGCACTACTGATGAGAACGGATATTTGCATGGATAAAAATATTATCTGCGATGTTGCATGTGGACGAGTGAGAATGAACGAGGAGTTCAATAGTGGCATTGCATTGCAATGAGAATTGAGAGAGGCCTTCAGTTTTTATAAATTTACATTGCCACAAGGTAAAACCAACTCTTTCGTGAGTCATGTTATTGCGACGTTAGGTTGCGCACAAATGAAATGTGAAATGTCCTTCAACTTGTTTAACGGGACAAAAATGAACATCATCCTTCCATCCATCAATCAATCGTTCTCTCACTACTACACGGCAGCCAGAGATACAACGTGATTTTGCAATACGTGTTAATGGAAGGTTTACTTCGTTGTGGAATGTGGTGCTATGTTTAGAATGAACAAATGGATGGATGGTGTCGTCGGACAATGTGATGAACCATTTTGTATTGTTTACATTATGTCCCTATTTGATACTGCGTCACATTATCTACTGCCCCACATGACAGTGGAGCACTTTCTAAACAAAGCTGTTTCAAATGTTTCTGAGCACATATGTCCAGCCCTGAAGAACGTCATGCTATGATCAACAGTTGGTTTAGATTGCTCCTAAATGTCCCCAGAACCAAAAATATTGATAATGCTCTCGACCTGCTTCAACATTCTCATGCTATTGAAGAGGGAATACTAGATGTAAAGGGTAAAAGTCATGGGCACATGGTAGGGGTAATGAAACGTAAAGTAGTTCTGTGAAGTAGGTGATTACGCGTTTGGATGTTTTCATTTAAATATATCCGGTGATAAGTTGATTTACATTTTCTCAGACAAAAATGAGAAAGGGGGAGAGAATAATGAATAGAGAGATATGGTTTAATGATCCCCAATTTCCCAATTCTAATTGCTTAATAGATTAGTTCATTCAAATAAAACTTTGGTACCGTATTCAGACCATAGATAAGAAAAGTGCTGACTACGCCGGTCATTATTAATGACTACGTGCATGAATGAAGGAACCAATTCAATCATGAATGAATTATGGGGGCAGAATGAATACGCAATAAGTTTTTGATTGATAACTTGAACTAATTGAATGGATTTTGTTTCTTTCCAGGAGCGTCGTCTTAAAGACTTGCTTCAACATTAGCGGACCAGAGTCAAATCTCAAGACAAAGTATTCAATATCTCTACACACTCATAATGACTGTGTCCGAATCTCTTTGAGCAATGAAGAAGAACTGAATGACTGGTTGAGGGACATGAAATCCTTGGCAGGAGAGGAAGAAGATGATGACGCAATTGAAGTTAAGCCTCATTTTGAGCATATCTGGATGGTCCAGGCTCTAAACAAAGGTGTGCAAATTGTCTATAATAATGCGATTTGTACTTGACCAAGAGGATCACTAATTACTTGATGCAATTTATTTTATCTCCAGGCTTGGGAAGTCAAGAAAACATCATTGGACCTTACCGACTCTGCTTGACTTCAAAAGAGTTGACCCTCCTGAAGATTGGTGAACGCGAGGGTAGGAATGGTCAAGTCGTTTTTCCTGTGAGTCTTTTTCTATGCAATTGAATTGTTTAAAATGTTTTATTGTGTTATGATTAAGACTTTTGTACTATTCTATTTTATAGCTCAACGTCATCCGTAACGTATCCCATGATGCGGCATTCGGATGCTTTTTCCATATAGAAGTTGGCCGCCTAGCATGTACGGGACCTGGTCAACTAAGCCTCAGAACAGACGATAACAACATCGCTCAAAACATGCATCTACTGATACTCAAGTAAGTGTTTGTGACACATTGTTAAACGTAAAGCTTAATGAGGAACAACAGGAAGGAATCCAGAACAACAGGAAATGAAATGAAACGCCAGTGGGAATAGAGTACGAACCACACTTTTCAGCTAGTAGTCATTGCTCCAATTAATAGTGGTTATAAAATTGTCACCAGTTTTTTAACAGGATTGGCAAAGTAGAACTTTTCAAGCTTTTGCAATATTGCCTAAAATATTTAGACTTTACAAAAAAACTGCATCTTCCCATCCAACCGTCAAGGAGTGGTGCCTCACCGCTCTATTTTTAGGTTTTTTGTAGTCTTTGTTCAGAGTGTGGAATTCTATTGGCGCAATCAGAGAAGTAGTCTATGTCTGAAAAAGGATGTGACGGGAACAACACGCATTTCACCGATATTTTTGGGCTGCATTCAATTTTAAACATCCTTGGAGGTAGTTGTCAGTGTCTTTTATTTCAGCAGATTGATGTAATGTTTTTGCGAGTTCGGAAGTGTAGATTGGCGAATTTTCTGTTTACGTTGTACTCAAGTGACTTTTTGCAACCGCTGATTAATGTCTGCCTTTGTCTGGGTTTTCTTTAATTACGGTTTGCTTCCAATGTTCTCTTCAAGTTGTTTATTTAGTTACGGCAGATTTCTTTTGGCAAATGCATTAATTCTCTTGTGAAAATGGCAGGATTAAGCAAAACTGTCTGTTTGGGTTGTGGATTAGATTAGATCAGATGAATCGATGAAGTACCTACATAGTTAGGTTGCACCCTAGGTCCAAAATATTGGATTCGTTCCCAATTTGCCATTAGAGACATGAGACACGCTGAGCATATTTTTATTGTTTTTTGAAGTTCATACAGCTTTCACTGCTTGGAAGTTATTTGACCTTCTCTCATTCTAACTGAAATTACAGCAAAGCACCTGCTAGCATGCGTGTGCTCAATGACCATATTTGAAATGTGTTGCCGTCAATCAGTAATTGCATAAGGAAAAGGATAAAGCACGCGTAAGCGTAACCGTTTTGGGGTACCACGATCCCAACTAAGGTTGTTCTAGTTCTATTGCGTTGTTATCTTTGCTCAATTAAGTAAATGGGTGACGTCAATGAAATTTATGACTGAGGTGAGGGGAAGTGAGGTCTTTGTAATTTCAAGCGTTTTCCAGCGTTCCGTCATCGCATCTATGTATGTAACTGGATTCCTGTTTTATGTTGTTCCGAATTTACGTGATTTGCTCCAAAGTGAACAGAAATTTTAATGAGTACGTATCTTGATTTAGGGCAATGCAAAATTACTCGAAGGATGATATAATACCGCGAGATAGAGCTCGAACGTACACCTGGGGAACAAACTCAACCTCAATGCGACCCTCTCATACCACACCCCCTGGGATGATGAGCTGCATTGATGAACCTGGTCGCACCAGAACCGACTCTCTGCCATCCGCCTCAAGAATTATTGGAATCGGTCAAGTGTCTCCTCCAGTTCCTATTTTGTCTTCTCCCACTGCCCCTTCGATTATTTTCAACAGTCCAGGGAATATGTACTCAACCGGAACAGATTCGGCTTCAAGCTCGTATTCCATTGACTATGATAACAATAATCAACACTACGCCGAGTCTGACAAATTTGTCAACGGAGAAGATGAAGACTATGTTCCTTTCAGTCCTCTTGAAGATCAACACATTAGCCCCAAGAATGTAGTTAGTATGAAACTCCCACTGACTGCTGATGGCGTTGAAGAAGTAGACGGCAAGGAATTGGCCAGCTCACAACAAACGCCATCCAGTTTTATACCAAGCCCCTCATCACCTTTCGACAACTACCTACCTATGAGTCCAGGTATTGCGCTGAATAATTGTATTATTCTTGATTCTAACTTTTACTTCTTTTAACAACAGGAGCAGCAGCGGCCCCAGTACCCACTGGAATCCCTCTAAAGTCCAATGGAAAGATCTCTATTTCACACAGTCGAAATTCTAGTCTGGTTGAAGACAACGATGGGTACGTTCCAATGACCCCTGGTTGTGGGAACAACGATGGATATGTTCCAATGACGCCTGGTTGTGGGAATAACAGGTACATCCAGCGAGAACATAAAAAATGGAATTTGCAATTCATTTAAATTTTTTTAATGATTTTTAGTCGAAGTGAATCAGGAGCAGGATCAATTGCTGGATCTGCTACTGGGTTAGAAGACTCTTATCTTGATATGGATTTTTCCAGGAAGGTGACTTTGAGCAACGACGGTACGAAAGTTTGATATGCATAAAACTCTGCAAACCAATTTTTCAATGCATTCACTGATTATAGATATACGAAGAGCCTCCCCAATAAGCTGCGAATCCCTACAAAGTAATACACCCTCTTCTGACTTTCCATTGGAAAAAGTCACATCTTATCTTAGTGATGACTTTGATGACTCAATGCGACCAATCAGGTAAAATCTCGCTTTTGTTTTATTGCATTGCATTTATATTTTTACAGGCATAAGCTAACAGAACATATTTTCTTCATTTTTAGGGCCTATTCCGTAGGCTCCAGATCCGACACAACGGCCGCAGGAAAGCTTAGATATGGGAAAACAAGACTAGAGGCAGTTCCGGAAACATTCAGAATCAGGGCAATGTCTGTAGGATCTAAAGCACCAAGAAAACCTACAAATCTTCCAAGTAAGTTGAGATAACTTAATTTGTTTTGTGGCATGCTTTAATGAGAACATTTTGGTTTGAAGGCCCAGCTGCCCATCCACACCCCAATATTCCTGCTCCAGCCCCCTCCATAGCATCTTCATCAGGAAGTAATAAAAGCATTGTAGGAGGAGCACTCAGTAGTTCGTGGAGTGGTTCTACTGGAAGATATTTGTCCAAACACCTAAATAGTCAGCTGCCCAACGCAGCAGTACAAACTCCTCTGTCGTCAAAAGGAGACACCGATTCCCAAGATTCAGACCTAATGGAGCTGGATTTTTCCAAGAACAAAAAAATTAGGAAGCGTTCAATTCCAGGACCTCCACTCAATTCAGTTCTCAGTTCCATTTCAAGCTTACAAAAGATCAGTCCCATGGCACAAACACAAGGATCAATCATCAGTCCTCTGTCAGAGGGCTTCCCTAGTTCAGAATCATTTGAAACGCTCAAATCACCTCAGTCACCAACATCCGCACCCATGAACGTTTGTTACAATAGTGCAGGTGGCAAAAACCCTATTACGTATGGATATAGATGTTAGCGTAATGAAATTGTTATTCTTACAAATATAATTTTGTAGAAGCATAGCATTAGAATAGAATACAATATCGTGCAGAAGAGTTTTAAGTTTGATAGCCAAAATATTCAGAGGTATTCAGAAAAAAATCGAGTATCCAATAAATGAAAATTATATGCTTAACACGTTGAAAAGATTCTGCTTTTTCATACACAGGAAGTCATAAATTCACATCTCCATACTACGCCAACTGGATAATTATAAAGTCCAATGATTGCAGATCTGCTGACTTTGATTTGGATAGTCGCATTTCCATTCAAGAAGAACGCCTTTATTTGAGAAGGCAATAAGTCAACAGTTTACATAATTCCAGAATTCAAATTAGCTTTTATTGTTATATTTTAAAGTTTATCTCGTACAGAAAAAGATGCATGCCAATTGGTTTCAACATTGATTATTCACAAAAGTCTTTGGGGTATTTGATTTGTCTAAAAGGTATTTACAACAACAATAATTATTATTATTAGACATCACTGTTAATGGACCAGAATTCGGTAAAGCTACATACTCTTGTAATGATCCTACTACAAAAAGAATTAATCATTGCACCACACCCATTATTGATTGATTGATATACAGTAATTGAGGTTTTCCCGTTTTGGACGGAGTGACTTTTTTTTCTAGTAGCTCATCCATTCTCTTTGTTAGGTTGGAAGGAAAAGAAAGAAATGTATTGTAAGGCCCAAAGGGTTTAAGTTGCTGTCAGTTATTACGATTTAAAAATTCGCCTTTCTCCACATTCGGAGCAGAATCTTGAAACAGAGGAGTGATATGAATTTCCGCATTGGTGACAGAATCTAGCCCCAACAACTCCACCGGCACTTTCTCCTGAATCTTTTCTGCTTAAGGGTGTCAATGGGGAGGGGGAAATCTGCATCGGACTCTCCGGTTCCTTCATGGCATTGTTATTCTCATTTCCAAAACTAAAAATCTTTCTTGCAAAACTGGATTTGTTTGAAAGGGAAGGATGCATGGATGCCAACGGGTTTGCGTGGAGCCGCGATGTATAACTTCCGACACTTGGACCCCTCGGATTTGAAGAAACCCCATTATTTTCATCAGCCCTGGTCATCATTTCCAAAGCTTCAAAATCTCCATCGCTGGCATGTGTCCTGCAAACAAGATAAAAGTCTTTTAGTGTTCCAGAAGAAGAAGAACGTTTAGGAAATTCCTGATAAACAGGAAGTCATCTTTCTGTGGCAGTGCCATGCCATGAATCATTGGTATGAAATGTACCATAAAAACTCGGGCGGAAGAAGGTATTTGTAAAAAATGCATTTTAGTCTTATCTCTGTAAATACCTATTCCAGCCCACTGCACTTAAATGGAAACAAATGACTATAAATAACTTATGGAAAAAGTATCCTTTTCTTGTATGCCAACTTTTCTCTTTCTCTCTTTCCACTTTGCATATGCATGCGGGTGTGATGATGATAGTAATTATCTCCAAAATTCATCAGTATCTTCCTGCAACATTGCTTTCTAAGAAACTGCCTGCTCACTCGATAAATTACTAACGACGCTGCCACGTAAAAGAATTTTCTCGGTTTTTAAATTACATTTTGGGTTACCTCAATTACTTTTTACATTCTTCCTGTTTCCTGCAAACTCAAACAAACCTACGTAAAACACGAGGAAAGAAGCATATGAATCTCTGGAAATGTGCAGTGCATTAGTTTGAAAGGAGCAAAGTTGTTCAACAAATTGAGAAAAAAAAAATATTATCAGATTGTATTCACAAATACCACTTTTACTTGTATTTTCCAGTATAAAAATAACTTGCGTCAAATTACAATGCGGTAATAAGACCTTGTCTACTTGCTCATAAGCTTTCCTAGTAAAATCATAGAAAATAACTTGAATTAAATGCCTTTTTGTGGAAAACACACATCACACAAGGAACAGAGGAAAGAAAGAAAGCATGCTGCTGCATTAAGAAGAAGAAAATAAATTGGGATTCTTTTCTTGTCATGTTCTGCAAAGAATACATTTCATGTCGAGAAACAAGAGCCAAAAAGTTTTGCGTGATGTTGATGATGTTGCATCTTTTGGACCCTCATAAATACTCACACTACATCTTGTCTGCTTTGCTTTGTATCTCTCAAACTTACAAAAAAGCTAAATGCAAATGACGGAAGCTTGGCATATCTAAACGTATGAGCATTTGATATGGGGAACCTGAGATAAACTTGTATAAACGTCACACACGCAACGAGTCGGGTCTTAAAGAATGACTGACACATTGTACAACATTCCATGATTTAAAAGTTATACACATTGTCGTTCTTTTGATTCCGAAATCGCAAGGCACTCCTTAAAAAATTAGGAGCTTTCGCGTTGAATCTCACCGACTAAATCCAGAATCAGCACTTGAGATTTGTGACAAGGCCCTGGATTTGCCAGTGGTGTTGTCTATCCCGGCACTGCTGTCAGACAGTTGTGACTTTGTCTCAGAAGCTGATGACATCTGAGTTTGTTCCCGTTTTTCGTTTCTGCCATCCCCACCACCAGAAGAAGAAGAGTTACTTTTTTGTAGTATCTCATCCCAGTAGCTGTCTTCCATTTTTCCACTGGCAAGGTCGAAGACAAATGGATCCTCATTACCTAAGTCATGCAGAACAGAATGTGTTTCAGTTAATCATGATCATTTTTTTGTGGTGCTTTTTGGTAATAAAGCAGTTTCCTCCTTAAATGAAATTTCTTCATGCATGTGCCTGTTGAATGAGTCAACTCACTCCAGTTCAACAACCACCAAATTTTTTAGTACGGACTTCCTTTTTATTGGAGGAAGTAAAATTCAGCAAAATAAATAAAAATGAATATTTACTGCTGTGAAATGATGCAGAATGGCATGTACCATTTTTAAGAAAGTTAAAAAATTCTAAAAGCCACTTACTTTTCCTGGAGCCCACATTTTCATTTTCATTTTGATGGTAGAAGCTGCTGCTACTGTTTTGGGACTTGGTATTGCTGGTATGAGGATTATTAGTCCCGGAATGAACACCCACGCTTTCAAATGCTTTCTCCAATCCCAACTTTCTGGCTGTTTTCTTATTCACACTTTTATTTATAGGTTGTGCTTTTAGCAGTTCGTCCAACTGTTTGGCTGCCATTTCATACGGGTCATAGCCGGGGTCTTGTGACGTTCCTTTATTATGAACGGAACGATACATTTCTTGAGGGTGATTTGTCTTATTGGATTTGGGATAGAAGCTCATTGGTGTGATGATTAAAGATGACTGTGAGGAGAGGCCCATTCCTCCACTGCCATCTGCACTACTATCAGCATTTGAACCTGTCATACTCCCCGTATTCTCTGTCCCTTCAGGCTCCACTCGTTTGGAACGGAAAAAGTTTTTGTGGAGACTGGAACGACTTCGAACATTCCTGTTGAAGTTGTTAATATTGGCCAAAGCTTGTTGTCCATAGCCTGAGGAGGGAACGTGGGTATAATGACTACCTCCCCCTCCTGGTCCCAGGTATGACAAGTTGTCATTCGACTTGGCCAGTTGAGGAATGTTGCTTGTGGTGTTGACTCTCATGGGCTGTGTGTGGTTCGAATTGTTTGGTTGATAATGGAATGTCTTGCTAAGAAAGTTATTGATTTTGTTTGCCATGTTAAAATTGCTTCCTCTTGCTGGGGATGGAGAGGGTCTCCTCACCCCTCGGGTGTAGTCTCCGTAACAAGAATTGGCTATCGACTCATTTGACCGTTTGAAGTTTCCTAATTGACTCGTGTACAGATTACTCGTTCCATCCGTCCTTCGTAGTCCAAACAGTTTGTAAGCCATTGTGGCAAAATCTTTGCCTGGAGAAACGGACCTCAGACTTGTGCACGAGCTAGACCCCTTCATTGGCCTGTACTTGGTTCTAATTTCTTGCCTTTCATAAGCTTCAATCCGTTCCTTTGGTACAGGCTGAACTTCATACTGTCTTTGAAGACACTTTTCCTTGCAGTATTGAACATGTCGATCATAGGCTTTGGGGCCAAAGCACCGATTGCAGTATGGACATTCGTCACTGGAAGTGATGGGTTTGGCATAGGAGGGGTAACGGTGCTGCATGGCATTTAAATCTTGGTCTGGATTATGGTGAGACTCCTCAGAATTGGATCCAAATTCAGAATGATCGTCATAAAGACATTCGGACGGAGTTTTACTGTGCCCTCTTTCCCCTCTGGTTTGGCTCATACTTCTCTGTCTCCGTAAAGGAGAAGGATGGTTTGGACCAAGACCAAAACCAACTTGGTTTTGGTGGTGCGTTGGAAGCGGCTCTGCTACATGGAGGGTGCTACGAGTGGTACAATTTGTTCCTCGAAGGCTGCTTCTATTCTTAGAGCCACGAGAAAAACTACTTGACAAACTTTGAGGAGGCTCTTCTTCTGGTGGTGGAATGAAATACTCTACTTTTGTTCCTTTCTTTCTTTGTTCAGCCGTGTCAAACTTTCCTCTTTCCGGCTTGTATGGGCTTTTAACATTCACTTTTGTACAGACTTTGGAGTGTCGCTGTAAGGCATCAGGTGCGAAGGTTCGATTGCATGTGATACAAGGAAGAAGGATTTGAATGACTTGTCCTTCCTCTGGGTCAGTCCCTTCAGCTAGTCGTCCCTTCCTTTTCAATAGGTCAACAGGGCATGATTCAGGGTCACTTGTTCCGCTACTACTTGCACTGGTTGTGCTGTTGTCTCTGTCTCCCCCACTGCCAATCCCACTGCTGAGACTGTCAGTGTAAGACTTGTCCCCTGAAGAAGACAAAGCTGAAGAATAGGACTTGGAAATTGGCATCTTCCAAGTCGGAACATAGTCATTTCCTCTTGAATAATCGCTTCCGGCATCGCTTCTATCTATCTTAATAAGACGACCACCGACAGAGGGGGAACTCCTGAGCCATGAAGACTCCATGATGACGATGATCACAAACGATTACAGCAATGTAGAAATGTGAGTCTGAAAAAATACAGCAAAAAAAGATGTGTCAGTATTTCCTGTACGACTTATTTATGAATCATGTATAAGAAATCTGTACGTCTGTAAAAGAACACGACAGGCATTATTCTGTGTTGTAGTGAATCACATTCTCTTTTTCTTTTCTAAATTCCATATATTCATTCCATTCATATAAGTTATGACGAGGTTCTTCCATATTTGATGCAGTTCCACCCACTCGTATTATTTGCAAGACGTTGCGTAACATCTTGGAACACTTCGGCATGCCCTCCTTCCTTTTAATGCAGTGTGCTATTAATTAATTGATCTCATTCATATGCATCATAAAAAAGGGTGGAAGGTGGGGTTAAGGTACAGTGAAGCTTGTTTTGGCTATCTGAATAAAACTCAATGGCTTATTAAACCAAGTTATGCAATTCGGGGGGTCAGCCCAGAAGAATATGCCAATGGCATTTTTGAAAACTAATTGCAAGCTCAGCTCGGGTATTATTTATCGCACGAGCCAAAGATATGTAAAGGTGTTAGAAAGGTTATACCTCAGTGTAAAATAAACTTTGGCTTCATTAAACATGATAAACACAAATACAATGGACTAAAAGCTACTCTTTGCTCATTAATCGGCGTTGTTGATCATTTCGTCATCTCGTCAACACAACGCAACAATACGACCCACCGTCGAACGTACTGGATTAAAGGAAAGCTCGTGGGAAGTTGGTTTACAAATATGTACACCCCAAGGACATTTCACCTTTAATAACTTTTGCTTGAGCACACTCGCCTATGCTTGCTTACCGTCTTAAAACTATCGTGTAATGAATTAATTCAACGCTCACTTCTTGGCTTGCCTTAGTCGCATTTTGCCAATAAAATGGTAGAATATTGGATATAATGCAAACTGAAATTACATTTACATTAAATTATTCTTTTAATAATTGAACTCGTGTCTGTCCCAGTGTATCATCATGATGAGCGATGGCTATCATTTGATAAGTTTATTATGAAAACAACTCAAAAAATTATGTGATGCATTCCATGCCCACCTACACTTTACTACTGCGCAGGTATTAAATAAACTGTGAAGTACATTAATGACTTTCGCCACAAGTTGCTCACTCATCAGCACTTTTCGCACACACGAGCAGGCTTATTGGACATTTGTGTAGGATGTAGTTTGGGACATGAGTGTGTGGAAAAGTGGTTATTCTATTACATCTATATGAAACGTTTATGTATGTTGTACTGCACACACTCCATAACATGCTTGGAATCAAGATTTTTTTAAACAATAAGCTTGACTTGACATTGTCAAAGTATAACATTGCAAGATGAGGCTTGGTACGTGTTCATTATTCACAGATACAAAATTGGGAGATCAAGGATATTTTGCGAGGATGAGGAAGGCTTCAAGTCGACATAATCTTGACTTCAATTTTGGCGAATGTGTGTAGAGAGCAAAAGTGAATGATGAGAGTCTATTCTATACCCATAATAAAATGGCAGATTGGCAGGCAGGCGGATGGACGAAAGACTCGTCACTCACTCACAGGTCCACTAAATTAATACGTTGATAAATATCAACTACCTACGTAATTCATTATCCTCGCGGAGCAAATTGTTCTACTTCACGATAGACAAACATGTCGTTGAAAAGGTCGATGGTAGTTGAGTAGCAATTAATGCATCATCACATCACTGCTTTTAATATAAAAAATGGCACGAACATTTCTAACAAGCAAACACGCTACGCTGTGCTTGTAAAACAATCACATCTTATGCGATTAAAAACGGGAGTGTAATATTTTACAACGACAATCTGACCTCACTGAACATTTTGCCCTAAGCCATATCGCAACTTTCTGAAGACGCTAAGTTATAATTCGGTTCTTTTCACCCACAACTCATTTTATCACATTTCCCTCACCTCTATTTCACACCATATAAAATCAAGATGAACAAATGAGACTCACAAAATAGAGACTTTCTACAAAAAGTAAAAAACATTAAGTTTGTTTTAGCAATGCAGTTTCAAAAAATGTAATATATCGCCTGTGTTCCAAAGTATTTGGAGCGTCATCTCTCCTGCAGCAGTATTTTCATACTCACTGCCAATTTAATTAGACACACTTCCCATTTATAGAAAGTCAAAAGTCTCTTTATGGCAGTGTGGTTTAGTCATGAATTTTCTTAAAACTGTGCATCTTTTTCTACCCATATAAAATAAACCCTTGTCGGCAAATCCACCGAAAAAGTTTTACATTTTTATTTGTTAAATGCACATACTTATCCTCGACTTATGTCCCAACTCACCTCACACCACTGATTTTCCTTTTTCAACTGCAGCTTTAAAACGCAAAGAAATCACGAAATGATTCACTAGAAGAATTCAACCACAAACCACATTTTGCACTTCCATCATTCTCTGGTCATACCTGTGTGATGTATGACCTTCATCTAACAAAGTCAAAGTCTATTCAGCATCAATATCAACCACAGTACAATTTATGTGTGTCTAAATTATAGCTTACAATTGCACTTGCACGTTACTTCAATTGTTTTTTAAAAGTTCGATAGATTTTAAGGTAGAATTCGGGACAGAAAGGGAAGGTATTAAAAGCCATTGTCAGAATCAATCACCACCTACACTATCGGCCGTATATATGTCAACATCATATCTCCTCAATCATATCCCTGAAGCAGAATATTATTGATGGTTGTTCCTACTGATTACAGCAAGGTTTTAAATTATCAAAAGGAATGATTTGGTTGGTGGTCAATTCCAATTTTCAATTTCATTCTGAAACAGAAGTGATATACCTAATCAAACCAGATAAGTCAAAGTAACGGTTAGCGAATGATTAAATATTTTTTCACGCCCAAGGTCAAGCACAAAATGAATCTTCACTTGTTTCGCAGTAAAATCGAGAACAACGGAGCATTTCTAAGAGTAATATTATTTCTATTATTCTCCTCTCCTACTAATTAAAAGTTTACTACATTCTCAAGGTTCAGCAGTTCTTATGCTGTAGCTATAACTCACTTTACTGCACACCGCAGTCAAAGATGACGTCAGATTTCATACTCCTGTTCTATGAATTGCAATAATACAATGCATAATTCATCTTGGTGCGAGAAATGGGTTTTGTATTTGCAATTGTCCAATGAACTTGACGTTCGTGAACAGAAGCCCCCGACATGAAATAAAATATAATATGAAAATACGACTTACAATTACCTTATCGTTCACATTCAGATCCAACCATAAATGAACGTAATCAGGGTGCAATTAATCGAGCACTATCCACGATGAGTAGTAATGATAAACTGATTGATTAGTTTACATAGCATAAGCTCACTATTGCTCCCTCACTTTGGATTTTTTTATATAAATACCTATGATCAAACGAAGAAACACCTTCTCAAGCCCTAGGGTTCAAATAATTAATTCTTTAACACAGCTTATCAATTAGCGAAATGTGGCTTCATGCGGATTCACAATATTTTTTCTTCAAATGGACTACCTGTTCCAGAACTGATGCCGACTGATAAACGTTACGAAGGGTTTGTTACAAGTTACAACTTCTACACTGGCTGAAGCTTCATGTCGAAAGTGGACATGGGTGGATTTAGAATGCCGAATATGAAGTGAAATATGTACGATGTTTGTTTGATTAGTGTGAAGGGAAAGTTCCGGCGACGGGGCGTTGGACCATAGATCAATGCATTGGTATGCAATGCACTATCTCGTCATAAATATACATTTCGCTTTCTCCACAGCACGAGTGAGTGAGCTTAACCGATCAAACAAAATGCGTGTCCAGGCAGACAGGAATCAATGCCTGCATTTCATTTTACCCGTTCCATCCTTCAACCGATTTCGATCCAACTTTGCAAAGTAAAATTATACGAATCAACTCAACCCCTTGTTTTGTTCCCGTGCGGTATTTTCTTTCCTTTTCGAAAGACAAAAATAGACATGTGTGTGTGCACATCAGTTTTACCTTTATCTTCAATCTTGTTGTCCATCCATAATTCCGTGATTTATTCTCCGACTCAGTCGTCACACTATTTCACCATTAGCAAGGACTTTGTATGAATACAAAATGCCAAGAATTATTTATTTAATTGAGAAAATGACTGAAGTGAGAAATATTTCACTATTGTTATCTCCTTTCTTCTTCCACAATCACGAATAGGAATAAAGCACGAATCGAATCACAGCAGAAACTTGGTACTATACCGTCACCCGTGTGCATATATTTATTTGCAGAACAACTCTTTTCTTTGAAGAGTAGTTTAAACTTCAAACTTTAAAGTTTGTACAGCTTGTTGCACATATCGAGCTTACACGAGGACGCTCTGCAGTCAACTAACGAAAATGTACTCTTGAAGGTAACTCGTTCGTCAAGCAAGCAAGCTCTCCTCTTCTCACTTGACTGTTAAAAACAAGCAAGTTAGAATGTTAAAGGCATATTGCATTCATGAATAAATGTACAATGTAGCAGCGAACAACTCCATGTTTAAATGCTGAACACTAGCTTGACTTTGAGGCCTATAAGATGGGATTGGGCTCCTCTTGGAGTGAAGATACGAAATTGCATAATGTACTAATCTAATACTAATTGCAGTTTATTTTTTATCCTCTTCCTCTGAAATTAGAATGAGACTTCATCTTTTTCTTTCTGCAAGATGTAATATTTGTTGTCGTTTGAATGTCGCCTTAAAACAAGGAATATTATATTTGCATAATTTGTTTGCTGGTCGTAAAAGGAGAAACCATCCTTGGCTATTTGTCCGATCTCATGCAACTGGTTTCGGTTTATTATATTTTGCACTGTCAACCAGGATTATTTTCTTTTTCTTATTCTTATTATTCTGATTTGCATGCGGGAAACAATATTCAAGCCAAATAAGGGTTGCTGGCAGATAAAATAGAAGATGGGGTAGTGTAGAGCTCTGCAAAAAGAGGATTCACTCTTCTTCCTATCAACCCCAAGAGTCAACTTTGTTCGCCCACAAACCTTGCCTCACAATTTAGATTTTGTCGAACGTTTATGACATGGTAGAGCAATTTCATAGTAATGGTCGTAAAAAGGTTCACGGGTTGAGGCTTTAGTCTTACAGACATTGATGCCCGTAATTGATTTTTTGGCTTCGATGTGATGCGTTGACCTCTATCTATATTCCTACAATCTGTTATTAAATTACAAATATGGACGTAAAATGCAGATAACGGGTAGGGAAGTTAAAACAAGAAAATAATAAAAATCGCGGAACTGCGAGAAAGTTCAGCGATCACCTCTGTCAGTAAAAAGTTAAAAACGAAACTGTGTATAGTTTTATCCCCAGTTAACCTGTTTAATGGGCATTTGACATGTAACGCAACACTTCATTTTTAGAAGATTTTCTAAGCACATAGTCATACCTTTAGCTTTTTACTTCATAATGCATTTTCTTTTGTGATTTAGAGGAGATGGAATTTTGCATGGAACTTGAAAACCTCATAAAACTCAACCGGATATGAACGAAAATAGTCTTAAAAGTAGGCACTTTATATTTAAGGATGGAAGAGATGATGGAACAGTTACCATTAATTTTTATTCATGTATGAAATAACAATCCACTGGATTCGATCTTCTTTTGATGGTCTTGGTACTATTCAAGTTATTGACTTTTTTATCACGTTATTTTCACACAGCTTTCAGGAGTGCTGTGCATTGATGAAGAACGTATTTAAAATTATGAATACCCATCAACAAAAAGTAGCAGTACATAGATAGCAGGGATGCACTTTATAAAAAAATATTTCATGTTCTAGGAACGTTCTACCTAACTTCCTTTTAACGTCTTCTTTTGCAAATAATTTAAAATTAGTTAATTACATTTAGAAAAGCATAGAATTTTGGATTACTGTATTTTCAAGTTTAGGAAACCCTTCATCAATTGTGACTAGAATTTCCGATTCACTCAAGTAGAAGAAAAGCAGCACGATATTAGCCAAACATTGTGCTGAGTTAGTTTGTACATGTTTCCCTGCCGTATTCAGTTAAAATACTCCAACAATTGTCTTTATTTTTACCTTTTTTATTTTGTTTGTCTATCATTAGCCCATTATTTTGATTGAGGGCACTACTGCGGCATTTTTCAACTTGCTTTTGTCCTCCAGGGTGAGAAGCAATTACTGTTTGTCCCACTTACTGTACCGGCACAACAGAGCCATAGGAAAGGATGAAATGCCACGAACCGTGACTAGAAGCTGCTAATTTAATGTTATTAGGATTTTTTCTAAAACTGAAATATTGGCGTCTGTGAGGAGGAGCAAGCTCTGGGTACCACCCAGCCCATGCTCCACCTCTACGTGTCCTAGTATAGAGTCAGAGTCAGTCAGTCATTATATTCAGTTGCTCCCTAGAGTTGCTCACTCTTGGTTCTCTTGGCATCTTGGCAGTTCTTTGGGTATTCATACCCTTCATACCCTTCGTCACTACTGTCAGGGAGTAGCTCCTTTTAATCCTTAGATCTCCAGGATTTTGAGCAACCCCAGGTGTGCTGAATTCGGACGTGGAGCTGCAATTGATTTTTCTTCAATCCAAAACCTTGCTAACCCCAACGTTTCGATATGGATTTTTCGGGACTACTCTTGATGTCAACACAGTGTTTCAAAAGGATGCTACAGTGCAATAGATACTTGATTGGACTACCTTATTACTGGGATGGCTGTTGGATCCGTTTCAGACCCGACAAGGTTACAACTTCACGGCTCCTAACGTTTGTGCAATGGGTACACTTGCTTTATGGCACCCAGTCAATTTCAGGACCAAAAAGATCGCAGGCAGAGAAAACTGTAGGGGTTTTCTTGATAATGGTATACGCAATTACCGCGCTGGTCCGGTTAGAGGTATTAGACCTGCGTCCTGATGCCCTCCTTTCCACCTTGGTCAAATATGAGAGATGGATTTTGACAGGGGAGAACGAAGTCAACGCATCTGCTACTTTGACAACCGGAGACAGACTAGTCCGACTTTTGCAACAGCTGATTCAACACTATCTGCCACTAATTTGTATCCTAATGGGACTGCTGGTTAGAATGAATATCTTTATACCTTAACATTCTTTATAGAATTTTGTGATTTATTCCTAGATGATACTTTGCCCATGCCAACCTCCTTTCCTCAGCTCTATGTACTTTGTGTCGCAGTGTCATGAATTCCAAAATTTTGGCAGTATCCCAAGGATACTTATGGCCTGCCTGGATATATACTTTTGGACCAGTGTATTTTACTCCGCTGCGTGGTACGTCATATACATCATCATCCTTTGCATAACCTCGATGTGGAAATACGCTAGAATCCTAGGCAAGGAAATCCAATGAATTCCAAGGCAGTGAACTTTCAGCATTACAGAGCATTGCAGATCATTGAACGCGCTGTCATCGATTGTCTGTCAACAATGTTCCCCATCCTCATAGTTGCTAGCACGGTTGGACAAATAATTGTGACCTTTGTTTCCATTCGAATGAGGGGGCGACTGGACTGGTAGCTGTACGTTTTGTTTCCTTTCGCTGGCGTGGTGTCGGCTTCTTGACTTACATACTGGCATCGCGAGTATATTCCATTTCAGTTGATGTCCTTCAGAAGAAGCGGGTGACTGTAGGAAGTTCCCACTCAGGCTACTTGCGTCGTATGCAAAACTCATTGATCCCTCTTAAAATAACTTTTGGGCGAAACTTTGTTGACAGTTGTACACCTCTGGTGATTACAGATTTCAGCATGAGCATGGGACTCTTCTGCTATTCTATTAGACCCTTGAATGAACGGATCATTTTCTTCACCTATTGTCTTCACATGTTCATTTATTGTCGTATACAAACGAAACAAAGGAAATCGAACCAAGTCATAATTTTTTTCGCGGAAAAGGCAGTTTTTCATTCTTGAGACCATTATACAAGTGCTTTTTAGTACCTGTAATCAGCGGATGTTACCTATTCACAGACATTCTGCACAGAAGGATATAATCCGTGTCAGTCGAACACGTCATGAAGGGGTAAATTTCGTTTCTGTTGTATTCGTTTTTCAATTCAAATCGTGTTTGGGTATACGATACCGCTTCATCACAACGTTGTGTTCATTTGAATGAGAACAACGATATTAATATTCTGGCAATCGCCTTCTCTATGACAAAGGGGTATCTCTACATTCTGGAAAGCAGATTATGAGGTTTCATCTCGAAATCGTTTCCTCCAAAACGTTCGTTTTGTAAAGAAGAAAGCTTGGAATATCCTTGAATATCCTATTTCGGCAAATGGAACCACTCAGTTTCAACATGTAGTGCATTGGGTTTCTTTGTTCGTCTTCAGAAAGGACCAAATTGAACGAACCAGAAGACTTTTAATGTTGAGTACGGTTTTACCTGGTCATACTCACAAGGAGGTTCAAAATAGTATATCCGTCGGATTATGAAGATTAGACGCCCACAAGTTCCCGTGTTCCCTGATCTGCCTTTTTTGACAAGTTCCATATTCTGCAAAAATCATCCGCTGGTACTAATTGTCCCTCACATAATAGAGATTGCTCCGTCCACGGAGATAAGTGGAAAAACCATGTTCAACTTTCGAAAGAAGGACGACAACAAAATTCGACTTTTTTACTACGAAAGGGAGAGGAAAGAAATAGTAATTTTTTGAAAAAAACCCTTATTTTATGACTCTATGTTTGTCCCTTTCCTCTATTGTCACTTCGATTTAAACTTTATGGCCTGTCTGTCTTTCTTTCCCCTCTTCCAACTCGAGTCTTTCAATCACCGTTTCTTCATTTGTTTCAATTACCTGCACATCTTATAAAATTGGTATTGGTAAGCTTGTGCTTGGTTACTGCCAATTAAAAGTGAATCTAATCATCTTTATAAAATGCATATTGCTAATGCATTGACAACACGCAGCCACGAATGATAAGAAAAAAAGAATGACAAAAATTGATTGAATTCAAAACGTCAATTCCTTTAACTCAAAAAGTGAGGACAAGAGCTGTTTTTATAGCGACAAAGAATTTACTGTGGATTTTATATTGATAATTTGAAACTAGTGGACCCAATCAACCATGCTTTATTTTAATAATCCTTTGTGTAAAAGAAGTAAGAAGCTATCTCCAGTATGAATGGAGTTGCTTGACCAACGAAACAAAGCATC
>JAQIWU010001012.1:0-19415 GCA_034696445.1 Isotomiella minor | reverse complement strand
AGTGGCATGTTTTAAAACTCAAAAGGTACTTGCTACTTAACTATAACACTCACTGATTCACTACATTAAAAGTTTAAATATTTGAACGTGGTTAAAATTAAAGAGAGGAGAGGACGTGATAAAATTCAATACTTTCTCCTTATTTTTATCTACTTTCCCCTGCTCTGTCTCACTCTGCCTCTTTCTCTCTCTCTCTCTTCACCTTTGATGATGATTATTAAAAATTTGATTTCACAAAAAAATATTACATCTTATTCTTACTACTACGTTTTATAGATTTTATACAACAAGTGTAGTTCCAGTTCGTAACTTATATCGTAACATATCACACTGCATTTTGGTATCCTTGTTGCAATTTTACATTCACAGTCAATCAGCACACATAGATATATTTTAAAAAGGTACGCACAACTATCAACATTTTGATGATTTTTATAACAGAGATGATGACTATGACTGACAAGACAAAGACTTTGTCGTCACAGAAGGCTTCTTATTCAAAAATAAACGTGGATTGACGGTCTTTGGTCATTGTACAATTCAATAGGGTTCTTTCACTCTGCAAAATGGTTTTCTAAAAATGAATTCCAAAATCAACGGCTGCCTACTTGAGTAATGAGCAACTACCACCATTTTGCAACTGTTTATAAATACATTTTTGCTAAAAGTTAGACCTACTTTGACACTACCTTGGATATCTCATTTCAGATTACACGATTATTATTATTAGGGACTTTTGTACGAATGTATGAATATATTAGTAAGACGTCCACTCCAGCTTCTCTCCCTTTGTAAAAAGTGAGCTTCTTCCATATAAAGGTGTCCAAATTAAGGCAAAGGAAATGTTAAATCCTGACGACTACTACTCATGAAAATTAAATACACAAAAATGACAGACAAAAAAGTAGTGTAATTCGACTAACTAATTACTTTGTATACAGCATATGTTTCTCTCTTGGAAATCATTGGATGAATAATAGCCATCTTTTTCCATATTTTAGAAACAATAAATATAGTCAGGAATAATTTTAAACTTGTTGAGAGAATCAGTTCATTTTCATAATCAGTTGCTTTCGTCCTTATTTTGTATTTAGATCAGTACTACACACATTAAGAAACTACCTACCTACACCATCCATTGTTTTTAACTATGATGTCAATACGCGTTTCAACTAACGTACCTTCATATAATAGTTCCCTTACATATGAATGAACAACAAATATAGTATGAATGAATGTGGGCATAGGTACATGGTAAGTTCGAATGAGTTGTTACATAACAATTAATATATTTTACATCCATTCCTTGGAATCTTTCTTGCCTTTGTCTTCTACTATAAGCCAAACGTCTATTTCTGGGACTAATTGGTATCATTCCTCACCATCCTCCTCACACTTTTACATACGGCGTTCTTTTTTCATGCAGCCAGCTACTATCCTCACTATTTAAAGTAGTCACTTATGAATATATGATAAATACATGTCGACCTACTGGACAGACATCAAAAGACCCGTCTGCTGCCGATAGTATAATGAATGGTCACACGCCATCACGACAAGTATACTTGTGACCCACGTCCACAAGACATTCTCTTCCGATCAATTCTTCGTCGTGGAGAATGAATCAATTACAGTTTTTTTGTAATTAATCTAATCTGTAGCTGTGTGAGCCAGTATTATGCGAGCAAGTCCTAGCCTAAAGAATTCTGTGTACAACAACGGATGATACAAGCTAATTATATAATAATTACATAAAGCAATAACAAATATATACATTAACTTATGTACACGTGTCAATTAAAAATGTAACCAGCAATCCCTAAATCTATTCATACATGCAGACTGATAAATAAATAAATACATGCACACACTCACAACGCTTAAAGGTTCTTTCATTTCCATGTAGGTAGTGGCAATACGTAATTAATTAATCAAGAACTTCCACTTTCGTTCGACAAACTAAATACAAAACAACACGCTAACAACGTAAGGAATGAATCGAGTAAAAATAAATAAATAAAATTAAATGAAAAGAGACATTCCTACACTATGCGATTCAATTCGCGTTTCCGTGTGTGTGTGTGTGTGTAGAATGTAAGTACTCACTCGGCATTATTAATATACATAAATGGTTATCATCAGCTTAGCAGCATGAGTCAACAAAGTAATTAAATAATTACACGAACGTCATTTATACATACATTTCTATATAGCCCAAGACGCTTGCTTGTACTCTGTAAATAATTATGGTTAATTAAGTATAAGTGTTGTATCATCAATTCTATAATCCTACTACACTTTAACAAACACAGCAACAAAAAAACGTGGGCTTTCAGCAGCAACAACAAGAAATCTTGCACATGGAAAGAGCAGAAAAAAGACTGACTGTATGACAAATGAATGATTGGGGTACAAAGAGATAGCGTTACTCAGTTAAGTTAAGAAAAGTTGTATTTAGCTGGTGATGAACTGAAGAGAAGGGAGTGGTTGTTGACACGAGTGTCACAGACAGCTATTATTGTGCGAAGATGTGTGTGAGTGTGTGTGGTGCTGTGCTTTAGCAATATCTAAGAACAATTAATTGATTTCATGCTTCTTCGTTTTGGTACGATTCATTTTCTTTTGGATAAAGGGGCGACGAAGTGACATCCACTTTTTATGAAGAGTCGCAGGAATTTTCATCGTGAGTGGCGTCTCCAGATGAGGAGTTGCCAGGAGGCTTCTTCTTAACGAGGAAACTTTTAAGGCAGGCGACCTCAGTCGCTAGCCTTGCCAACTCTGATTTCAGATGAACATTTTCTGTTTCCAGGACTGAGTCGTCTCCAGCAACAGAAGTCCCAAACCGCTTCTTTGCACGCTTTCTCCCACTTCCAGATCCCACACTGCCATTTGTCCCCACGTCGGACCCAGTCAGGTCACCTCCACCGTTTGCATTGGAGGATGTGGGTGGTGGGTTGCCAATGTTGGTGTTGTTGGTGGTGCTGTTGTTGTTGGCACTGCTGCTGCTACTACTGTTCTTCTTGCCAAATTTCCCATGAAGGTGGAGTGGGTGATGGTTATGACTGTGGTGGTGATGATGACGTCTAACCCCTTCACCGTTCACAGATATTCCCGAGTCTCGTTCATCAGAGCTTCCTGAGCCACTGTTTGTGGAATCGTCATGGTCCCAATTCGTGTAAGGACTAACGTGTTCTGGTTTTATGATGGGGTGGCTGTGGTGGTGGTGGGGAAGGGCTGGGTGAGGAATGCCTCCGAACGGAGGGTAAGGAGGCAAAACTTCCTTCTCTCCCAAATTTATCTTGTGTCGGAGTTTATGTGGCAGGCTGGCTGAATTTCCAGACCCTGTTTGATTGGTTGGACCAATTCCTTTATTTCCTATAAAAGGTCAAAATGTTGTGAATCAATCTCCTTGGGCTACTTTTAGTGTCATACCAGTGGGCATTTGTGGACAGTCATCAGCATCAGAATTGTTGCTGTCATCTTGGTCCATGTTTTCAGAGTGGCTAGATGAGATGCTGAGATTGAGTATGTTCTCTGAAGGGGATAAGCTGCTTCTATTACTTCCTCGGCCTGAAATGGAAATTGTACATCAGTAAAACAAGTCACTCATCAATTGGGCTTTGACCTGGTACATTCAAAGTTAAGGACGGTAAAAACTCACCGAATGCCGACTCATGATGATGATGATGATCCCTTCCTCCAGACCCGTGAGATTTTTCATGAATTTCAATAGACGGTGGCTGGGCACCCGGTCCATTGTTAGTTCCATTGCTTCCCCTGTCGCGGTCCCTCTCCCGGTCCCTTTCCCGGTCCCTTTCGCGTTCCCTTTCCCGATCCCTTTCCCGTTCCCTCTCCTCCCTGTTGTTCCCAGGGTGCTGAAATGGGCTTCTGGACCTCTCGTCTCCCATGAGAGCTGCAATTCTCCCACTGTTCACCCCACTGGGGTACCCACTCCCAGAGACGCTTCCATCCGGACTCATTTCTCCACTGCTCATTCTCTCTCGGCTGGATGAGTGATCGCTGGACGTGGGTGAAGCCTGATTACCTCCCTTTCCACCTCTCTCTATGAAGGGGGGAGGGAACGTCTTTGTCCTCTTCGAGAAGGAGAGGATCTGCTCGTTACTGGGCAGTGTGGCCAGTACTTGTTCCAAAATGATGAGGTTGTCCCCACAGATTCCAAGTTTATCTTTGATGGCGTGAAGTTGGGCCTTGAGCACGTGGTTCTCTTTGGTCAACTCAAGCACCCTCTGTTCCAAGACCATGTCGTTGAACCTCCGCTTTTCTCTGGAGCGTTTGGCTGCCTCATTGTTCCGCCTCCGACGGTCCCAATAACTGTCGTCCTTCTTATTATCGGGGATAAATTCCCGCTGCTTCCTCTGCGTGAAGAGGTCCTTCCGCTTCATGTTGTTGGACAGGTCATATGCCACTTGGATTGGAAAATGAGTGGGCGTGGGTGGAGGGTGTGGTGGTGTGGCGAAGCCGTTGACCACAATGTTTCCTCGACTGTCGCACTCTCCTCCCCGACTGCCTGGAGGACCTTCGCCACCTCTACCACCATTTCCTCCAACATTCATCATAGCTGCCGCCGCGGCTGCTGATGCGGGTCCGTGGGAATGTGGATGTCCGTGGGGGTGTTGATGAGAGAGTGGATGGTTGCCGTGGTGCAGGTGAGGGGGCACTCCGACAATAGACGATGAAGAAGGTGATGAGGAACAGGAGGATGAGAGAGGTTTGCAATCCACATTTCCACCAAGTCCTAGAGATTCTTGACCATGCACCAGCATCACCTGGCGTCTCAAGTGGTTATCTGTGAGGCACACAAAAGGATACCAAAATTAGCACTCGGGTAGTAATTGAAATCAATGACATGAATACACATAATAATAGCCATAGCCATGTATCATTTCATCACCCACGCGTCTTTATCCAAACCTCAACTTTCCCCTAAGCTTTAGCTATCACCCGAAGAACTACGTTTAGTGATGTCAGACTGTTCAACAGAGTGGAATAGGACCAAGAGACCAGACTTTGTTCCTTGCATTATTATTGCATAGTGTAAAGTATATAAGAGGAAACGAGGTTTTGAGACTTGAAGAAAGTAACGCTGTTGTTTTGTTACATGCAAAGGAGGCGACCATGTACTTGGCACAGTCTTGAGATCGTTATTTACCATCATCGAAACCCTCCTGCATCCCCAAAGCCATGGGCATTTTGCAAGGATATAAAAATGGGCTTTCGTAGGTTAAGACCAATCTGGTCACACAGGCAACACGACCTCATAAAATTATTTGTAACATGTTTCTAAAGTTAATCCTAGGATAATGGTAAAAACACACTTGTCTCTTGTTACAAATGTAAAGACCAAAAGAGTGTGTCGAGCCCTCGGGAACATACATATTATGTTTCTGTAAGCTGTCCTACTTCAGTGACACAATGTTCACAAAATCTTTGTGCAAACAAACTGGTGCATTAGTCATGAGGAGGGTGAAAGCGGAGTGGAAAAAACAAGTTCGGAGTGATCCTCTCATTTCCGTTTGGTTGAATTCGCAAAACCGTACATCGTGTATTTTGTGGGGAGAGGGATTGTAACAAACGTTTGGAACAAGTAGAAGGGTTGGGAAATAATTAATGTGACCCGAAACCCAAATTTAAATAGGCTTCCTCTCCTCTCATCCACTCTTTTCCCTTGCAAGACCACACCACCATCAACGTTGAGTACATTACAAAGTTTTAGTAACAGTCAAGTACATACAATAATAAAAAGAAAGGAAATTCAGCATCATTATTTTTCCAACCTCCTTCCTCTGCATTCATATTATCATAACATTGCATTTGGCCATGAAGAATTGGACTCGTCTTTCAAGTTGGAGACTTTTGCCCACGAGTGTTGACACTACTACACATCCGTTTGATTTATTATGTGAGAAAGTAGGTAAGTGATGTGATGCTGTGCGTGATTGCTGTACAGGGTACAGCGTACCACCCGGGAAGGGAGAGGATTTTACCTTGAGGCAACAGAAAATTAGGTAGTGAGGCATGCAAAAAGTTTAGTTTAGTTGCGTTGGCAGGATATCTGGAGAGGAAAGAAAGGAAAGAAACGGGGCCGAAGAAAGGGGAGAAGACCAAATGAGGAGAGGAGAAAGCAGAGGTATTTCTAAATGATGGATAAATAAAGAAAATCGATCCACCAGCAAAACCAACCACACACATCCTCCATCCTCTCGTTTCCATCCATCAAGGCAAAAGACAACCGCCATCCACAACATAGCGACTGGACAGTCAAAGTAAAATATTATTGTATCTTAATCATTCCCTTTCAGTTTTGATCCTGGAGGTGCTGTCCGTTCACTTTCCCCTCCAACCCTCGCCTCGTCAGCGTGTGAACACTTGCAAAAAAAGATATTATTGTGCAATGGTGGTAATAATGATGATGGAGGAACAGACTGGAAAGAATGGAAGGGATATGATGAAGAGAAAGTAAAGAGAAAGTACGGTAGGGACATGCTGTGCCCGCAACAGATCCATCCATCCACTTTCACCCACATTCCCAATCTGGCATTATTACTGCGAGGATATTATATTACCTATTATTGCTACATCAATATGATTGTAATCCCATGCTTGCTAAAAGTGGGTGCAATGCAACACGGGACACATTGTGCAGTGAAGGAAGTTTTTTAAGCATTCGTCATTTCACAAGCTTCTTCTCTTTCTCCCCAATCTGTTGGCAATGTCTCGTACCATGGAGAGAGGAAGGAGGGAGGGAGGGAGTCAAGGAAATGTGAGAGTCCAAAAATAGTCAAATGGGACTCACAGGATTGACGACCATGTAAGTAAATGTGCACATTCTGAGTCAGGGGGAAAGGGAAAATGGATGGAAAACTGCTTTCTTTCTCAACAAAACAAACAACCCAAACTGGCCAGGGTTTTAAGTTGTTGTTGTTGATACTCGACTACTCGCTCTGTTTTTGCCAACCAAGGCTCAACTAACATTTCGCGATGCAATTGCGAAAGAAAGCAGACTGCTACTTAGTTTGTCCTCCAGAGAGAACACAGGTCGAGTCTTTTGGCATACAGCAATGGGTAACAGAAACCCAAGCAGTGGATGCAATATGTGACACAGTAAAGCAACGCCAAAAAGTTTGGCAATAGCGTACTCTTCTGGTTGGTTGGTACATCGTTATCCTCATCCAACCAACTTAACTGCTTGGTTTTACGTTTTATGGTCCTCCTTGATTTTACCCACACAGGCATTTTCGACCATGTTTAAGTAATGGGCTCTGACGATAGCAACAACATCACATTGCTGTTACAACGTTTGTGCTATTTTGTTACTCTCTTTGCCCTTTCCTTCGTCACTAACCACAGCCTTTTTCCTGACATGTTGCCCCATTATCCGTGTCGCTGTATCATTCATTCTTTCTTGTGACGATGGTCGTTCACGGTACTCTGGTTAGGCTTTATACTCCCAGACTGAATATTTTTTAAATGTTATCTCAGTTGTCTCTCAATTGCTATGAGGGTGATGATGAGATGGGCTGCCGTACATTCTCCGAACACAAAATGATATGCCGGAGCGTGATCCCTCCCTCCAAAGTAACAGAGTTGTCCCCACTAACATCAGTTAAATGTCAAGCCAAACCAACAGCCATAGGTTTCTGGTCTGCGTGGTTTGTTTATAGAAAAGAGATGTTGGTTTTTTATTATACTGTTGTGGACAGAGGCAAACTATATTCTGATTGTGCTTTAGTACTTTTACCTTGAGCAAAGTTCTGGCCTGACATTTTTAACAGAAAAACATCAAACAAACAAGTTGCATCCATGTAGCATGTGATATGACAAGTTCAGGACATATTTAGGACGTCGTGTCCCAAACCTAATACGCAAAATGTAGCATCGGGACAAACAACACCAAATATAGGGTCCATTTTCCAATTTTTATACGATTGTTAGACGATACAAGATACGTCAAAAAAAGACTTCAAAAGATGACAAAATGAGAAAGGTGAAATGAATGCCGAACATTCCTTTTATTTCCTTTTATCAAGGAATTGTTTTTCATTTCCTGCTTTCTTTTTTCTTTCACTGTCGCCCAAAAAAAGCTAACGACACGTGGCTCAGGTACCAAACCCCACCAAGCTTCCTAATTTACTATTTATTTATGTTGCAAGACGTAAAGTAGCTGACATGAAGCAATAATTTCTAGTTCTTTTTCTGAACCGATCTAACGTAATAGAAAATCTGACTTAAAACCTCGGACAGGAGCATGCATATTTGAGAGTAATATTTTCTTCTAGTTCAATTCTTTCATCTCTGGGCTTGTCACGTGATGTGAACATGGAAATGTGTTCTTTACGTTGCTTCACTTTGCTATAAATTATTTAAATGGAGGTTTGATTGATGGATGGGAATGCGTGCACAATAAACACAACGTTTCTTTGAACATTGGGCAATTATAAAAGTCAGAAGTCTAGCTGCCTCGTTCCAAGTGCCAAGATCGAACAAAGACTTTGGAGGAAAGTGAAACTTTGGTGAGAGAAGGATAAGATAAGAACAAAGTAACCCTGCTTTGTTTGAGCTGTATGGGGTTGATTGGTTTCAATAAGCAGTTATTTTTTAAACTTGACCAATCTCTTCGAGTATAGCCATAAAGTTAACTTTATGAGTATAACTTTATGAGTAACGCAGGGTGCAGCATCCAATCTTAATTTCATTGACTTTCAGGTAACCGCCTGGACAATTGAGAAATTTAATGTGTCTCAGCACTACCTCAACATGTGAATGGGTACACTGTTATCGATTTGACTGATTGGACACAGGGTAATAAGATTAGTTTGAAAAGAGCGTCCTTGGATATACTCCGCAACATTTCTCAATTACCAAGTTTGTTGTTTTCATGAAGCTATTGGCATTACCTACTTTGAGCTATAAGCAATAAAGGAAAAGGAGGTTACTTTAGCTAAGATATTGTGATGCATATGCAATTTATAATACCTGGGACATGAAAAGTAAACCAACTTTTCCAGGTTCAGGAAATGCGAAGGTAGGTTTCATACTGCCCCAATGTTCAGAAAATTTTCACCTCCACGCTCCACTTAGATATTCTTCAAACATATAAACCTATGAACAACCAACTACAACTGTACCAAAGGTTCCGAAACATTTGAAGCTCTTTGTTTCATATGTCTCAACGTCTACGTCACAGTGATCGCATAAACAATAAATTAATGCACAAAATGCGGAATGGAGTTTGCTTTACTGTACAATATTTAAATGAGCCCTGCTTTCCAACAGTACCGAAGATTATCCTTATTGAAATACGTGCATTCTGTAGCTCTCATTATGTGTTCTATTTAGCATGCATGCTAAACTCATAATGAGTGGAATAGTACTGCCGTCCTGTTTATTTGCTTGACTTGCTTGCACCGACTTTTTTAACTCAACAACGTCCGTCATGGCGCAATAGATCCAACCATCTATACTTTGCGCATACAAAATACGATCATAGTCAATTCAATTCTTAAATCCTTTTTGCCACAAACAACTCTTCCAGTATAATCAAAGTCAGTCCGCAAATCCAGAGCAACACATTACTTTTAATCCATTCATGTCGCCTTTTCAACTGGTTCAATTTTGAAGCAAGATAACAAAATAAAATCAAATAAAATCGCGATGAAATTGGAATGATGTGAGTGAGGAATTACGATTTGACTACAATAAAATAAAATGCAAGCATATCACTGATAAGTTGTTGAGAATGTATAAATAGAAAAAAGGCTTGGAATGATGATACACTATGCGAATTTGCAGACTGTGTGATACACTGATTAACTAACGACAATAACAACGGCTCTTCTATGAGCCAACCATTCATCCATCATCACAACCTCAGATAAGCATTTACAACGCCGTACACATATGATATCAATTCATCTGCCCTGCTCCGGTGGTGGATTTTTTACGATAGGCTGGAATGGTCGCCAAAGCCACGATTGAATTATGTCATGTTGTTTCACCGTGGTGTGTTGTGTTTGCTTTGTATTACGTAATCCGAAAAGTTTCCTCTCGTCATCATCATCACCACAACCCATATCTAGCCATGTACTATCTGTTTCCTCAGCCATCCTCCAGCTCGATTTGTAACAACAACAATTTCGCACTGCATATTTCATGACATGACAAGACTTTAGACTGTACGCAAATTGATGTCTGTTGATGCTTTCACCAACTGTACATCATCCCATGCTTAGCTAATTTCAATTAGTCCTGAGGTCACTTGCTGTATGCATGATGTGTATTATGAGTAAGTGACCCTGAGTGGACACTTTCCTGCGTTTTAATAAATAACCCCGTCTATTTTTCGATCTAGTCCATTGTTTTAAAAAGTCTCATCCTTTGTGTTTCACCTTTCTCTACACTGACAATGGACATATTGTGATTAGTTATTAATATCCCTAATTAGAGAACGCGCGATGTGTTTGCATGTGTGTATTTCCAAAGTTATTATTATCTCACATGATCATTTTTGTATAATAATCATTGCGTATAATTAATTTTAAATTGTGTGATGGATCTTCTCTGATACGATGCATTCATTCACATCCTTTAATCATGGAAAGAACCATCTCATAGAGACTGCATGCTAAACGAGTCGTATTTTCATTTTGTTAGTAGTTGAATGTTTGTATGATGCAGATGTAACAATGTTCTTGGTGGAAGGATTCTATGCAAGTCAATTGTCCTCGCAATTTAAATCTGAAGAATGTGCCTGGCTTTGTATCTCTTTTGCACAGAGGATTTACGAATTCAATGATCTTTCTCCAAAAGCGCAATATAATAGCAATACTTGCGTCCATTATCATCATTCACACCACAATAGCATGCGTGACTTGTATGTCCTAAACTAAGAAGCTGAACATAAATTTAAAACTTGAGTTTAGTAAACCTATAATATTCATCCTTGTACATATGGGAGTCGTTTAATAAGAATTTAGAAAAGGTAAGGTCTTACTGTCTTAATGTGTGAATGTGAAACTCGCGAGTTTCATTCGTCTCGTTATTTTCGTATAGGTTTAGTTAAAGTGTCAAATGGCAAGTTTGGATTTGGTGTCAGGATAAAAAAACAAGCCATTTTATAAGAACCATTATTGTGACCAGAACATGGATAATTGGCCTCGTCGGATAAATATAACACAACTCAGACTAAGTCACTGCATCCAACACAGCGTTCAAAGGGAGATTGCAAAAAGGTGGAGAGATGGAAATACGTAACACTGCTTTCTCCTGCTTTCCCTCCCTCTGCATCTCACAACTCGCCAAGCAGGAGCACGTACAAACCACTTTTTATGACGAATGGTAATGGAATACTCGTATGTACTTTCACGAAGAAAACGATCCTGCTTACCTGATTAAAAAGTCACATGTAATATTGTCCGGGTGGATGAGATGTCCAATCAAGTGTTCAATAATTGTTCCTATGTTCGTATGAGTTTCACATTTTTTTCGTATTTAAATCTAGCTCCAGGAACCACAATTTTTGTATCGATATCAACAGCATCACAACATGAAGAGAACCGGCACATATACATGGTTACCCCTCATAGACTTAAGTTCAATATACTTTTGCAAGATTTCCGTCTCTCAATTTCATTTTCTCTCTTCGATTTGTCTCGCCATTGGGATCAACGATACTACAATATTTGATTGCACTGCAAATCCTCTGTTTTCTTTCACCACACAAACAAAGCATGTAGTAAACCATGCATATTGTACTTCACAGAACAAACAAAATCTGCATTGCTTTAAAAAGAAGAAGAAGAGGACTTGTCTCTCCTTTTAAGCTTTTTAACCCAGAACGACTTGGGGATGCGACGGACTAAGATGAGTGACTGAATGAGCTGATTTGAATTGAACTGAGTTGACTTGTTGGGCTCGGTTGTTTGGCTGGTGGCGAATGTGAATGTGTTACTATTATATCATCAGACTTGGTTAGTTTTAGTCAGCGTGTGTGTAACTTAAAGTAATGTAATCAATGTGCTATGTAATACTGTGTGTAGTACGACTCGAGTACAACTCCGATAAAACTATGTCTGTAAAAAAGCTGGTTGGTTGGTGGTATTCTCCTCATAATATCTGCCTGAGACTGGTATCTTCCTTCATCATAATAACATTAGGCTAACTAACAAACATAATCCTGCCCGGTATGCTCCCACTTGGGTTTTTTACGTCTGTTGTGTGGTATAAAGGATTATTGAGTTCACCTCACTCACTTTATGCATGCACAATCTATTTCTAAAAAGACGGACAGAAAAGAAGATTTGAGTGCAACAAGAAAAAAGAGAGATGAGTACACTTTCTGCACTAAAGTGTTATGAGGATATATCTATCTGACTGCCTCTTCTGCTTTCTCAACGAAGAGAAGGGAAGCGAAGAAGATGAGTTGACTTTTTTAGACATTGCCAAACGGAGTTTGATGCACACACGCCTCTCTTTGTGCTATTTCAGCCCATCTCTCGTCATGATATACATGCTTGTAAAGACACAAACAGAAAATGACATAACATCCATCCAGCACATGCATATTATGGGCTATGCATAGTTGTGTGCAAAAATTCTACTCTGTGACTATATGATCCTAATTTGCGAACATTTGTGATACATAGCAGTTGAACTGCGTCGTGAGTGATGTTAACTTTGCATTTGAAAACGACCAACAGAGGTTTAGCAATGCCGTGATACGAAAAACAAGATGATGTATGGTATGAATCGGAGAATCGGATTGACAGAGCCTGTATTGTTATGGCAAAAGTTCAGACTGGTATGGTGGTGGCAACTTTACAAAGTTTGGCTGTTGTTGGTGTAGGTTGGTTATTACGCAATTCGTATTCTTTCTTTACAACATGTTAGCTACTCGCATGGTTAAGTTATATCATCTCCTGCGGGAATGATAGCGATGATGATGATACGGTTCGTGTTGTGCAAAAAAACAAGTCTTACAATCTTGATAGTAAACCATTCTCATTATCCTTCCTCTCGTAAAAGGCTAATAATCCCATCCATGGACATTTGGAATTTTTATTTCATTCTGCAAACTTTACGTGGTTAATTGATGATGTGTAATAACATCAGGTCATAAGACTGGCATGCTTTGTTATACAGTACCATTGCCTATAGAGGCCATACTCATGTGGGTGCCTTACTGAACAGCGACCCTGGCAGGTTATACATTTGAAAAGTCGATGACATAAGGTGAATTTGGACCCCATAAAAAGTCGGGTCAAAGGGTCGAATACTTGAATCAACTCATGAAGCGAACGCGGGTCAACAGCATGCCTATGAATTCTCAGGAAGACTCACTCCTTTGAAGAATGGATGCAATGGAGAAAGTTGAGATTTTCACATGCTTATAGGTAATAGCTTCCAAAACTTTAAGATTCAAAAGGATGCTTTTTTGTTACCTTTTCGACGATACTCGCCCCCACAACCGCCGCCAATGTGGTTGTTAAATCCAATGTTGTATTGCAAAGGGGGTGAGGAGGGGGAGGAGGTGGGGAAGAGTGAAAACTGAAATAGTCTTTCAGCCGCCGTGATAACAATGTGACAACAAGAAGAGGGACACAAGAAAGTTCAGTAGAAATAGTTTAGAAGTTGATGACGACGACAATAATACTATTATTAATTGTGGTACTTGCAATAAGCCGCACAAGAGATACCCTGGTTTGAACATTGACTTAATAAAGGTATATAGGAGGTGTTGACTGTTAAGGTGACGCACTATGATGAACAGTCAATTAAGTAGATACCAATATCAACACTAATCTCATTAGGGCCTGAAGTAGTCTTGACAGTGGTAAACGAGTCTTTTCCTTTTTCTTTTCATTGGTTAAACCTGGATTATCTGAGATTCAGTTTGACTGAATAACTAATGGTTAATATTTTACTAAATTAGTCTCAAGATTGACAGGTAGCTATTGCAATCACAAGAACGTGTATGTAATTGTTCCACTTGTATTTTATTTTAAGATTGTTAATAAATTCGCATTTTCCTTATGTATATACTCTAGTAATTTAAGATATCATGGATGGATGATGGTCAATTGGTTATTAGATTAACTTTAGGTACGGAACTGTGTGGATCCAATCAATACTTTACCTTTATGCAATATAATTGTTCTCTGATTTTATTATACGTCGATCGAAAGGGACGACGCGTGTCGACCTTCGGTCTCGGTTCTTCACCCCTGAGTAATTGTAAAGGTGTATATTTATGATTTGTCTTGTCCTTTTACTCTCTCTCTCTGTCTCGCATAGGTCAGCCCAAGGCTTACTAAGATCACTGCACTCCAAACCGAAACCGATAAGGAGAAAGGGCCTTAAAGTTTCAACAGAAAAACTTTTATGTTTTGTTACTTGTGTTATTATTTAGCCTCATGTCCCCAACTGTCATTGTGTAAGCGAGTGTAACGTATGCACATACTTTTGCAAGAACGATGGACTGACCTAAGGCTAGGAAGGGCAAGGAGTGAGTGAATGGAAGTGGTAGCCCGGCCCTTTGTTTATAGCATGTAATGTGTTTTGGTTTGGTCTTTGGTGCGTGGTGTATGGGACAAAGGAGGCAGGAAGAGTTGGTGGTATATGGCAATAATGAGCAAGGTATTTAATCGATTGTTTCTCTTTTCTTCTTGAACAGAGGGGGAAAAAGAAAGGAGTCAGTAGTACAAGTAACGATCCAACTCTGTTCGTATAAGAAATGTCAGTTGTGCGGTTCTCCAAAAAACCCTGTACAGCTTGGAGAAAGCAGGAAGCAGGGATGGCAAGGAAACAGGGGTGGTTGTTGATATTGTAAGGCAAGGCTGAGTAAAACGGAACGGGAGACGAGTATGGATGGGCAGGTGGGTAAAATGTAAGTACAGGACTTGGATTATTTCCTCATGCCCTGTCGTTAGTTTTATGCTGTTTCAAAAGCAGAGGAAAGATGAGCCACAACTACTACACACAACATGACGGATATATCTATATGATGCCAAGGCTCGTGGCAGGTTCTTCACCGGATAGACCTATTCCCCGCAAATGAAGAGAGAAAGGCAGGCTTTGTACAGTGAACCAATGACGAGTGGGTCTCGAATGTGGGTATCTCAAAGTGGAGAAAGCATTGCATTCATGTTCACATGGGATACATCAACGCACGCTTGCTAAAACACACTCCAAGTATATCTAGGATGGCAACACTCTTGGAATTTCATGAAATATGCCTATTCCCATTTTCCCCACCAGCAGTGCCCAGCAGGGTTCTCCTGCGTCTTCCCTTTGAGTTGCGTGCATTTATTTGTAGACCGAACGACATACCGACTCATCCGCCGACACGAGGCAAGGAAAAACAAGGAAGAAAAGAAAGGCACTTTCTTCAACGTTGTGACGATGTGGAAAGAGAGGTACACTTTGACATGCACGCATTGCTCAAAAGGTTGTGCAAAGAAAGCACCAACGTTACTCTCTTTACTTTCACTCCCTGGATATGGCTTGGTGTAACTCGTTTCATTCGACTGCCTTCGAGGTTTCTCGATTCATTCCATGCACCTCCTGCATGCTCCTTTTTAGTATCAACTATTGCTCAAGATAGAGAAGAAAGTAAACAAGTGTGGAGGCCACCACCTACATCAGAATCCATCACCATCGTCATTCTGTTTTCTGCACGTAAATGGATGGTGAAAGCCGAAAGCAATGCCGAGTCAAAAGGATTCTCGAGTGGGGAAACTTCAACATTCGGTTTACTTGAAACCTACGGCGTAGAAAACAGTAACCGGAGGCATCTCAAGGCTGTGTTGCAATAATGGTGAAGTACAAAACCGGCACGTGCTGATGTATGTTTTTAGACGCTTCACTCTTTAAAACTTTTCACTCACAACTCTCTCCAGTCTCTGCCCGACGCTTTTCCCAGAATGTAAAGTGTGCTAATATAAAAGAGGAGTGAGGGATGTGGCAGGAGGCATGTTTGTGACAAAGTGATGTTGTTACTCTGCAACTGTCAGGTGCAAGGAGGGTGAGACTAACGTTGACACTCCATGCATGTTCAGTACCCTCCAATCCATCATGTTTTGGTGATAAGAATAGATTTATCTTCAGGTGTACTTTGAAACTATAACCCTTTGAAAATGCGTATTGTTTGTATGACAACAGTAGTACGCTTCGCATATTTAGGTATTTAAATTTAAATTAGATTAAATTGCCTACTGTGGTCTGACGCATTCATCTTCATCATTTGATGTAGATGATGCAACTTCGGAAACAATGCTACGAATGTAATGAATGAATGTATCGGCAGGGCAAAATGTAGGGGTAATTCATGCGTTCTGACTGAAGCTCGTGTTCACTGAAGCGATGGAGCAAGGACCGGTGAAACTGAAACTCAGAGGGTCACCTTGATTATGGATTACGTAATTGCTTTCCAGGCTCATTTATAAGTTGCTAAACAATGTCTCGGTCATTGTAAATAGGTAACTGAAACAAAGTGCATGGATTCGAACTCATTCATTTCTACATGCAAGCATGCTTCTTTTAGTCACTTTTTCATATGAATGATGAACGTGGATAACTTCTTTTCGATTGGTTATTTGAATTTGCAAACGAGTTTTTGTTTTTTAGAACCCTTTTTGCAACGACATGGCCAATTTACCCAACATTGTCCGCTTTCAGGCTTCATCGTTATTTTTATAGGTATCACACATATCCAAATACATGTTTGCATGACAAAAACAAACATGCAAGCAATTGTTCTGTGCGATCTCCGGAGAAGAGTGAATGAATGACAAAAGGATATGAAATGTCTTTAATTCACAAAATAATAAATCCCAAAAGCAATTTACTGTGTTACCTACTGTCGACCACACTGAATTGTTTCACCGTTAAATTATCCTATTTTCAGACTTTGATTTAACTATGAACAATAATAAAGTGTGGGTTTTTTAGGTTTTCAGCTTCCAATCAAACATGGAACGACGACAGAAGACTTGTAATAATAATTCCGCATACTCTCTTTTTTTCTCGATACTATATGTATCCTATTATCCACCTACGTTGCGATGGATTTTGGTATTTCTTTTTGTTCCCAGCATCATTACCACTAATAATATTATTGCCCTGTTTTTTGCCCGAGTCGTTATGTGAGTTTTTTTAACATCCGCATTTTTATTTTACTCCGACTTCTGTTCATGCTTTGCCACAACCAAAATTTGTACAAAGTGGTGAAACTTTCTTTGTGCTTGGAGAGACATGAGCAACATTATTTCTCTTGTCCTGCTTTTTGCAAAGAAACGTATATATCTATTCATACAACGAGTTTTTCATTCTTTCACATGCAAAGGTAGAAACATTAATAAAAAAGTATCCATTACAATACATACGAAGAACCCCATCTTACATCATTTCATCAAGGGTAATACTGCATGATATACTCGTATCTGCGTACATTGCACTTTTTCTTTCTTTCTTCACGGCAGAGACAGCGATTCAGAACTTTAGCTAAATTGCTCAAACCGAAGGTAGTTGCGGGTTACTATGCACTAAAGAAGATAATGTAATACCTCCGATTAATTTTTTTCACAATGCCTGATTGTGTTGTTAACTCATTTCTTTCTAATGCGCATAAATCTTCTGAATCCGCCTCTATGGCAAAAAAAACAAGTCTATGACCAACATTACTTTTTTGCAACACGTTCTTTCAGCGTAAGAAAAGTTGAATTGAACAGCACAGTATGTGATTAGGCTGGTTGGACGAAAGTAAGACGCGGAGAAGACGTTAGTGAACTTTTTCCCCCGAAAGGCAAATTGAACGAACTTGAGTTTGACTTGAGCCTCGTCAGGTAAGTTGAGCAATTTGGCGAATGAGCGCAAAAACAATAAGTGTAGCTCGTTTGGCACTTTTGGCACGAAGGAAAGAATGCAAAACAACAAAGACTAGAGAATATTATGAGGAGGATTATTTCATATGACATCATATACTTACTCTTACTCCATCCTGTTCAGGAGGAAAGCTGTAAGCGAAAATTCGCATTTTGCAATTGAAAAATCGCAGAAATGGACAATCCATTCGTTCATGCTGACAAAGTTTCGGCTTGGGAGTTATTACATCTTCTTGGAGGCTTTGAAGTGCGTAAAATAATGTCATTGCCAAATTCCATAATCATTATGTGGTATTATATTTTTTCTTATGCTATTACAATAGAAGGAGAAAAGCTGACCTGAGCTTTCCTCATTTAACATACTACCAACGCCAGCTGCCATCTCCAATCTCCAAGAAATACCACTTTATGCAAAGCACCAAGAGCCTTTGCTCAATAGTCTTATTTCCATGTCCACATTTGAGAAAATGTGACCATGAGCATTAGCTTTTTTAATCCAACATAAGTGCTTTGGCTTGCATGACAAAAAGGAAACGACAAAGGACAAAAACTGTGCACGATGTGCTATGTTGTGATGTGGTAATAATATTAATGATCATGACAATCGTAATGATGAATGACAACACAAGCGGATGCATAATAATAATATGTACGCACAAAGAAGGAATTGAGACAAATGAATGGAGTGATTTGTCCAAAGCAGCTCAATCCAAGTAAAGAATTGGCCAATCTTCTCACTTCCGGATTATAGAACGAAAGAGAGAGAGAGAGAGCTTTATCATCACAACTTCTGCAAGATGAATCAACAAGACCTTGAGAGACTAAATCATATTCGATTACACAATGCTGCTTCAATGGAGGAGTCCGGAAGTGACAGGACGCACTTTGGAGTTGTTCGTCTTAAATGTTTTGATTTGTTTTTTAAATAATGAATTTTCTTGTAAATGGATTCAAATTGTAACGTTCGTTCAGGAGTCGCAAGCTTGCTTGCATGTGATTTGGAGTAGTCGTCTAGTCAGTCCGTTTAGGTAATGTCAGGCGTTGTAACAAGAAGTGACCAACATGACCTATGACACAACACAACTGTTTGTGCTGGTTCTTCTTATGCATGAAGTCAGGTATGTATTGACATTTCCACATACGAATTTTGATACTTTACTGTTTTTCTGATGACAAAATCATATCATTGTGCAGGTGACGGATTTCTGTGCTAACAATATTATTAAAGAACGAGAATTGCGTTGTGATCATGAACCTATTTGATCTTGCTCCTAATTTGATTTGATTGACTGCAGTCAGGGACCATATCATTTGTGGAAATGTGCTCTTCCGCCTTAAATTGTCTTCCCCGACGTGAAGTGAAGCAAAGTAAGCAGTAAGTAAATGTATCATTGCCATTTGGTCATTGGTTGACCTTCCGTCTTGATTGTATTATGTCATGCACAAATCCATTTCCTGCCACAATGTGTGTAAGAATGTTCTCATCCCATTGCATATTCTCTGACAAGAAAGAAAGCT
>JAQIWU010001011.1:0-19430 GCA_034696445.1 Isotomiella minor | reverse complement strand
AAAATAAAAAAAAATGGCTATTTGATATCGGACCCAATGCAATGTAACAATACGAACGTTATTATTTAGGTACTCGGTAAAGCGTGGTGGTTGCATAATTGCATAATTTCTTTAAAAGTATGAAGGATGCTGGCCTTCCTTTAAAGTATTCACATTATTGCATGCAAAAGGCATTCATCATTCCGTGCGAAATATGTGTGCGAGGCGATGGGGAAACAAAAAAAGGAAGCAGGAGATTACAGTTACATGAAGACAACCAGTTTTCAGTTACGTTAATCAATCGCTCTATGCTGCTGGCCACATCAAAACACCTTTTGCCTTCGTCTTTGTAGAGATGAGTTAAAATAGCTTGTTGAATAATTAATTGGAAAACGGGGGTTTTCGTTCCGTTCAACGCACTTTCTTTCTCACTTTTCATTCATAGATAGATACCTAGATACATTGTTGCTCTACGGCATAAATGCATTTCAATTTCAACTGTAGTTACGGTTCCGTGTCTCACAGTTTGAGATGGGATGGGATACCTACCTAATTCCCATCATTCGGACAATTTTTTAGTGGTTGCGATTAATGTGAATGCTAGATGATAAAATTGATCAAAAGAGATCCTGTCATATTCAGTATTTGGTCAATTATTGTCAAAGTAACAAAATTTGTGGGTTCCAGTAATAATTTAAAGGCCAGACGGTTCCATAGAAACATCCTTATGAACGTTGCAAAGCGTCCTAGCCATTTCAATTATGAATGAATTAATGCTTCAAGTAGAATATCAAACGGATATGACAAAACTAAAGATCACTGGAAAATAGAGATAAAGCAAATAGATGACAAATTTCCGTATCAGAAACAGTCGTTGCTGAAACTAAAAGTAAAATGCTCCACTCCTTCTTCTCGGTTTGATGGATGTTATACACCTTAGCATGTATTGAGAGAAATATGCGGAAGCATAATTATCACTCTCCTTGAATTTGTGATTAATGTCGCAATAAAGAACAGTTAGAAAAGGACGTGATGCCAAAAGAAAAGAAAGAGGGGATGAAAGAGAGTCCATTCATATTCATGGTCCGAACGGAGAGGAATAATGGCATGGTTGCATGAATAATAATGACAATGATCGCATAGTATGTAATACCACCATCACAACAGCACAAGAGAATGTTTGGCATCATCCTTTACAAAAGAAAAATGAAGGATAGTCGGGGAAAAGAAGAAAGTATTTTATCCTGTGTATCATATCATTTATGTTTTCGGGTGTGAGCAAAATTGACAGTCTTTTAGATATTTTTTTTTAAAAACAGTTATTTTATGCCAGCTCTTTGTCTCGAACTTGAGAGAATTTTACTCGAGTCATCATTTTGTAATATACCATTCTTCTTCTGTTTTGGTCACCAGGACCAAAGTGGGAATAAAGCGTTGTAAAGCGTCAGGAGGGGAGAGAGATAATATACAATAGGTCATGACAAATGGCAATTGCCCTGTCAATTTGCCCAGTTAAGTTAACAAAGTGTGACAATAAATTGAATTATGCAATGCGTATATATTTTTTCTCTTTCGCAAGTCTCAACTCAACTTTTGAAAAGTTGTCTTCCTCCTTCTAAAGCGTCACACCATCGAAGGCGAAGAAAGAAGAGCATAGGGAAAAGAATAACTCTTTTTCTAAATTATTAAGTAAAAGTCTTGGGTACATATATGAATGACTGTGTTTGTGTGTGCACATATTATTATTCCTCCAAGTTTCAGGTTTTGCCAGTCCCAAATTTGCATAAAATTTCTACCAAAGCAATTTCAGCCATTGACCTTAAGAGCTTAAACCTTGTTTAAATGCAAGACTTAAAAGATCATAAACAATTGAGGTGCCCACTTTATATGCACACTTCGTAATAATCCACCACATTCACCCATAAAATTTGCATGCATTTTTTTTGCCAGAAGTACAAGGTAAACACCAGCAAGAAATGCTTTGTCAACAAGCACGCATATTTATGCAGCGTAGACTGGATGAAGTGCTTTCAGCCAGCAGAATACGTTTAGATTTAATTACCCGAAATGTATCAAACCGAATCTATCGTCACAAGCGATAAACCACTAAAAGAGAGAGATTTGGCAAAGAGGAAGGAGTTGACACTTTATAAAGCTGTTGACTTGACTCATCATCTTCATCTTCCAGCAGTAAACTGTGGTGATTAAGCGGTATTATTACCAACTTGATGATAGCCGAGCAGGTCATCTTTCCCGTACATAACTTAATGAGGGATAAAGGAATGTGGTATTTGTTTCATTCGGCCTCATAAAACGAAATGAGAGGATGAATAGCATAGCATAATGCAGTGCAGTCAGTGACATGACATGACGCTTCATCATCACACGCACTCTGGCACTCTGTTACAACATGTTGAATTGAATAAACAAATACAGAGAAGTAAGGATTTACTGCCAATCAAAGGTCAGTTTAGGTGTTTCACCTTCTTCCTCCAACTTCCTCCCATTCACCCCTTCCTTCCAGTAGTGTGAGAACGGCATACCTAATCACCTCTCATTTTGCATATTATCATCGCATCCACACACAGTCTTTTGTTGTAATGGAGTTCCAATCCAACCAATCCTTCAAATAATAATGCTTCATTCCATAAAGCACTTTCCTTCCAGCCACAAACAAAGCAGGGAAGAAGAAGGTAGACCAAGAAAATACATTAAATGCTTAAAAGCTTTGCCTCGTCTCTCGACTCTTCCTCTTCTCTCTATCCAGAGTTTTAGCAGAGGAGCGTGAGAGAGTGTGCGAGTCAAGTGAAGTCTTTCAACCAAATGGCAAATAATAATATGAAACATTTCCTGGAACCAAGTAAACTACGTTTAAAAGCCTATACACACACACACAGGGAAGAGTCTAACATCGCGCAGTTTATAACAGAGAGTCTCTTCTGTCGTTGGGTGAAATGGGTTCATTGCCCTGCGGTCACTATGACTATGATCATCATGATGATGATGATGATGACTATTGCTGCTACGACCGAGTATTTTTATCTCCTTTCTTCTGAGCTGACTTGACTCTCGGCTTTAAATATTACAAGCTAAAAAAGCTATAAGCTTCAGAGAACCAACAACAACACTTTTTGCTATCTAGCTATCACACGAGTATCAATCAACTCATCTCAAAACGCTGTACTCGTAGTGGAGGGTGTCAGTTGCTGATTTGTACCCCTCTCCTCCTTAATTTTTGGCATCACTACTTCCTCATCCTCAAATAAACGCACTCTTTGCAAAATTAATTACTAATTTCGCAAGAGCAGACGGTCTGGATAAAGATGAGCTTCTGCTTTTACCTACCTTCGTTCCCTCTTTCTTTTAACGAGGTCCTCTACTTTTTTGGTTTCAATTTCACCTTGTCTCCCACGCTAGACTCATCTCACACATGTACCTCTGTCTGCAACTTTCTTCCTTGTTTGTATGTATGAACATGTTAATTTCGGCTAAGGAGGAATCCATTTTTATAGCCACGTAAAAAGTAAAGTAAGGTAGCGAAGCGTGAGATGACAAAGATGGGAGGGCGGAATAGTCTGAGAGAGAGAGGCTTTGTATAAACAAAACCTTGAGGAGCAGGTTGATGACCTAAGGAAAGGATGGATGAGTGGTTGAAAGGATTTCAGGGCTCTCTTTCTCTCTTTACACTTGTTTCCTTCTTCCTGCTTTGGGTTTAAAAGAGTCTCTCCGATCCATATCAGCCCTACGGAATGGAATGTGAGACGAAAGCTAGGAATGCGAATCCAGAGATAAGGTATATCTCTCTTCCTCTCTCATCCTCTCGCCTTGCAGTTTTGCTCCGTGAGTTTTAATCCTTCACAACAACAAACATGTAGACCCTATGCTTTCTTCTTCAATTCTAACCTACTTCCTTTATTGTGTTACGCTTCCTACTTCTCCTTCCCTCTGCCTCATCAGCAAGGTTTTTAAGAATAAAAATCCAATGCTCTCTTCCTAATGCCCATTCGATTGGGTTGGGTGTGAGACTAAAATTCTCCAGGAGGAAAGGGGTAACAAACAATGTATGATTTCTTCCTTAAAATCGCATTGAATTATGTAGCATTAGCATCCCGTACTGCATAGAGGAAAAATGTGGTTTTACTATGTACAGAGACAGAGAGTGAGAGGCACGTTGTTGTTGTCCGCCGTAGTGGTTTTTCTTCTGTGTATACCGTATTAATTATACTCCTGGGTCCCAATAATGCTGTGTACCTCCACGGTTACTGCGGAAGGAGAAGAAAGGTGCGCGGATTGCATTGTTGTGGGAGCGGAGTTGATGAAGAACAAAAAAGGAAGAACCGGTGCAATCTCTCTAGAGAGATGATGATGATGATGTTGTTATTACAAAGCAAAAAGCGAGAAGGTGGTTAACGGGGCTTCTTCAAGGCCAAAAGAAGTGTATACATGTATGTATGAGCGTATTAAGCCTCCCTCAACAACTCCCTCCCTTCCAATTTTACATACTAAACAAACCTCTTTTTTTTAGTTGAATGACCCCACTCACTCACCCATTCTTAATGTGATTACGACTACAACCGTTCAGTCCAATTATTTATTAAGGGGGGATGACCATGATGACGCAATGGGTGTTGGTTGCAGACATCGTCTACCACGGGGCAACCTTAAACTTTCTCCACTCTTGGAATAAAATGTCAAAGTTGGAAGGCATTTCATACTTCACATGCAACTACGGGACGGGTAAGATTGACCAGGAAATGCTTTTGTAATAAAAATCTGAAGCATGGCTCGCCGATTGATTGCTAGTGATGATGAGACGGAGAAGTTAAGTCTAAGCATTTGATTTATCTTTGTAATTAACTCAACTGAAAGAGTGAGAAACCCTCGTCTTCATCTTCCCATCTACACAAGTACTTAACTGAGGAGAAATTCGAACCAAGTCCATTCATTTGATAAACGGTAAAATCATCAGCTTCATCATCACTATTTGTTATTAAAAATTTACAGCACGAAAAGGGTTTATAAATCTGTGATGGAAAGAAGACGGAAGGAAGGGATGTTATTTGGAATGCATTACAATTGCTATTAAAAGATGTAATAAGATCTCGTTCCGTTCCGTTCGAGTCTCTATTTCCTTCCTAAACTTTTTTTGATGACAATTGAAATGTTGTAGAGGAACAGAAGACCATTACGAATGAGTGCAGTTTAGAGGAACGCCGAACGAAATGACAATATTTGTTAAAAACGCACGTTTCCGAAACAACGTTTGTTCAAACAAGTTGCATTCGAGTGTAAAACGACATGATTGCGTAGTAAAGAGTCGTCGACGACAAGACTAAAAGTTAGTCCAGATGTGATGTGATGCAATGCAACTGTATTAACGCAACTGTATTTGCAGTTTAGTTTAATAGAAGCGGATGGTAATAATAATGTGGTTGAATGACCGTCATCAAACCACATCTTGTTCATCGTCGTCGTCATCTTCATGTCATATTACCAAAAGTAAGTAATTACATTTTATTCTGTTTTATCTCCGTTTCGCTTCCTTCCTTGAGTGAGTGTAGTAAACTCAAGAACCTCAACTCATTACGATTGGACCAATCATAATTTTTATCTGCATGCATGCCACAGGTCTGAATGTAAACAACAGGGTTGCTTTTCATGTGGAGATGAATCGGATAAAACCATTTCCTTTTAAGGGTCAATATTTGATGCCATAAGGAAGGACTACAAATATTGAAATAACCTGAGCTGATGAATCACAAGTCAGTTCCATTGTCTACAGAAATCTATCGATTAGAAGTAGGAAGGCAATCACGTACTTACAAAAGTTAAGCTCATGAAGAATTCCAATTCTGTCAACTTTGGTCGGAAGTCACAGAGAAACGGATAGATTAACAGGGCATTAACATGTGTACATCCTCCAGACTGGTGAATAAATAAAGTGGAGTTTGAACTGAAGTAAAAAGACGAGTCTCTCAATCAATAGCATCAGTTTTCCTCCTTCGTCTTATGTTTTTAGTGTTTATGCGCAACATTTACGCTATCTTTTTGATAATTCCCCAATTATCAATAAAATATCACAGACACACGACATGCATATTTTACAGGAGAGGATGGAAAGAAGGCTTGCCATTCATGCATAGGAGGGGGTTGTGTGACCTTTGGTGCATCGCACTGCCAAACTAAACTAAACTTGGAGTCAGCTCTTTGATTTTATAGAGCCTCGCACTGCTCATTAGATTTGATTGGAAGAAGATAAAAGTGCAGTCATAAGTGAATCAAGGTTGTTTCACCAGGATGAGTCTCATATCTTATCTACAGAAAGAAACGAGGATCTTACCTTTCTTCGCAAAGTTTCCATTTCCATTAGAACTGCCATTACTTGAGGTGGAGTTGAGGTTCTGCTTTCTCTCCATTTTCCCCATGTCTCCTGGGGCAGAAAGATACTTTGTGGATGAGACGGCCTTTCCCCCAGACGATGGTGAGGGACTGCTGTCTACCATGCATGAGGAGGATATGAGGGGTGAAGTTGTACTCTCTCGTATCAGGTCAGGGGACATTTCTATCCCCGTCTCACTTTTAATCCGGACACCCTCATCACCCGGGTTATCTGAGACTGGGTCGGATTCCACCCCACCCCCACTGCCAGAGTCCACTGGGGAAGTGAAGGAGTCAAAGAGGTCGTCCGTCGTCCCATCGTCACAGAAACTTAACTCAAAGTCAAAATTTGAAGTGGGTGGATTGATACCAAGATTCCCACTTCTGGACGACGTTGCACTCGTGGACTCGACTTTGAACATGGTTGCAAACTCAAGAAGACAAAGAATTGTACACCATTATCACTTTAAATTGAGATGGAACTCTCCAAGCAGTGGGAGTGAATGTCGCAAATTTTAATTGAGAAAAAAGTTAATTGTCTAGGCTACGTCTTATACGCTACCACTTGCCTTCTGCTGTAGAAGAAGAGGATATGGTACGAAGTGGACGGGCTTAAGGTGAAAGAAGAACTGGATGACAACTTCCTCAAGCACAAGAACAAGATGAGATGAGATGTGATATCATGCAGTCTTTACACGCAACCAAACCAACTACCCAGCAGATCCACAAGCAGCAACGAGGGAGAGAGAAGCTGGCAACCAACGGGAATTTGTAGGGTAGTGTGGTACGAACAAACGCATGTACTTTCAGCAGTAACTTTGGCTTGGCTTTAAAAAACTGAGAAATAACTCGTTGGATTTTGCGTTACTTTGTGATGATGAGAAAAAGAAGAAGCGATGAGCGAGAAGAAGACACAATTTGAATCTATCTTTTTTGTCTACAGCGGAACCAACGGGTTTTTTTTACTCTCACTTCCTTGACTTGCATTTACTTTCTTTACACTCCTTACCCTCAAGCTTTCACCTTTTATACTTGACTTTCTCTGACGCATTTTTCATGACTGTTGTAAGTCCGAGAGTTGAACTCAATTTACATGTCAATCGGGTGTTTTTTTTGTGTGTGTATTGTATTCACGGGGAATTGGAGTCAGGATTTCAAGGTTTTGTGTTGATCAAATGTTTGTTTTGTGGCTAACGTAAGTCCAAATTGCGAAATCATCAGATTTTTTTTCCAAGCTAATGAATTGCATACAATAGACACAATGCATCTCAGACGCAATACTCGTCTACGTCCGAACTTGTTGACGTCTTTCAAGGGGGAACAAAAGAATTGTAGATCATGAAGTGGGGTAGTGCTCAAATACGTTAAGATATTGGAATTAGGTATTAATTTGTGACCTGTTACGACAAAGAAAGTTTACGAGGGGGATACTACGTTTTGCATGGCAACAAGAGGACGACTTTTGATTTTATCTTAACTGGAATAAGTTTTATAAGACAATTTCAAGATAAGGATTTTTTCAAAAGGCATTCTTAGAAAACGTTTGAAAACATCATTCGACGACGATTGTAATAACCACATACATTTGCATAGCTTATTCATAAATGGAAACTTGAAACTCAAGTCGTTTCGACCAAAAATTGCATAACTTAATTACGATTATTGTAACAATCCCTCTTTCTCAGTGTGCCCCCAGTTGAGCATGGAGAAAGCTTCACGTAAAAAGTGTCTAATTCCTGTCTATCTGCTTAGATCATTCGTTTGGTAACAAACGTACCTTCTTGACTGAATCCCTTCAGCCGTGTGCTGTTGTGTGTGTGGAGAAAGTGAGGTGAAAGCAGAAAAGAGAAAGCAAGCAAGTGTGTGTATAGGTACACATCTTCGGATGATGATGAGAGCGACCGATCATGTTATACACTACTTTCTCCTCTCTCTTTTCTACAACCCAGGGTACACATTTCAAAGTAGACGACCGAGGAAGCGATGGGGTGACGCAAGTGCGCAGCCAAAAACACAGAAGAGAATGAACGGTCCAATCACCGACAATTCGTCTGCAGTGAAAATCTGAGCTATGCAATATTTCTTCGGAGATTGCAGATAATATGGACTCAGAATAAATATTGCTCGCGGTCCGTCAAGATGTTGAGAAAAGAAAGCTCTTTCTTTCTTTCTTAACTCAACTTAACTAATTTTCCAGACGGAACTCACAGTGTTATTGTTGTTAACCTGTTCTCGTGGGCTTTTAAGCATAAGTCCATACTGTAAAAGTTCTGACACTCGTGTTGTGTGGCGTGGTGGTTCGTAGTAGAAGTGGTTGTTTCCTTATTTCCCATTTCCTTTTTTCTTAGGTGCAGTTGCAGTATGTAAATCGTGAGACTTTCACCGTTGTGCAGGTTCCATAGTTTTCTACGACTGCCTGTGATATTTTTAATTCATCCGGGAATCTTTCAAATTCCTCTATTTTCCTCGCATCTTCCAACACTTTGATTTTGCGAATCATTCCTTCGATATGGACCAGGTATAGTAAAAACTCACCGTCTTTTCAAAGATATTTTTAAAAACTAATAATTCAAAACAGAGAAGAAAAGAATGAACCGCCTGATCCAGTCTAAAACATGTCGATGTCTACTGTTGGATGTGGTGGCTATATGCTGAGGACGCGGTTGCCGACGTCTTTATCTGTGTTATCTACTGCGGAGAAGCCCCAAGAAAAATTTGACCCGCACGCTTTTAGAACAAGACCATTTAAAATAAACCAAATACATTGTAGGTGAAACCGCACCCATATCACTTACGGACGGATTAAGGAAGAGTCAAACAACTCAGTCAAAATGGTTGTTTGCGTCTACACAACATTGTCCTTCGTCCTCCTGCTCAACTTTATAGCTAATGCCATGTAAGTTTCATTCAATTTTTTAAACTGCACATTGCGCCGTCTTTTTAATATTTAATAAGTCGCATCGGAATTAAGGAAAAAGGGCAGCATGCCGGAGAAGAGCAAAGAAAAAATTTGCAGCGAAGCTCACAGCAGAAGTTTTTTTTTGTTTTGGCTCGTGCAGTGCAGTTGAGTTGATTAGGAACATGAAAGGAAAAAGGGGAATAAAAGAATGGAATAAATTTAGAGATCATAGGTCACGATTCTTTTTTGGGTATAAAAGTGAAGGGTACAAATCAAACATTTCTATAACTCTCTTGTAAAAGAGTGTGTCAAGTAGGAAAATCAATACTGAGGGAAGGGGACGTAGTGCGCAGTACTTGCAAATAAACAGGTTCTGCCAAAGCTGCACGCTACTTATTATTATAGGTTAGGTGCCTTTCTTTCTGTGGCAAAGAGTCGTGCTACGTTCTTCCACACTTTCTCCAAAGTTTGTTCGGGTGGCTACTATTGTATTGTGTGGAGGAAAAGCTGACGATGATGATTGCAGACTTCGCGACTTACACAGCCAAGGATGCATTCTTTAGAAAAGTACTAATATAGTTAGCAAGCAGCAGCAGTAGAATAGATAAGTAGGTACGTACGTACATATACTTCCTGGTAACCTATAAACCCACTACTACTACAAAGTGGAATATATTGCACGAAAGTATATCAAGGCTGAGGAGAAAGGATGTTAAAAAGTAGTCTACAAGGTTTCTCATTTCGTCAAGCAAAAGTAACTTAAGTCAAGTCATACCGACTCAAGGCAGTAATTGTATACAACTAAACTCCGTTAGGGAAAATCAATGAGGAAAGAACTGCGCAAGGAGAAAGTTGAAACAGGTATCGTTAGACGGGAAGGGAGATAGAATTATTGAAGAATACATTTTTTATGCATTAGTAAAAAGATGACAGGACACTTCATGAATACAACAGAGAGACGAGCTGAACAGAGAGGGGGAAGAATAATGCATAAGCTATTCCAATCTTACGTAAAAAAATATGTCCGTGTGTAACCATCCGTCCTTATCATGCTCCATACTGTTTTGCTTTCTCCTAGGAATACAAGAAGCACTGAAGAAGGTGGCACATTGGGTACAAAGGTATCCGAAATTCTAAATTCTATACGAGCAGGATATGACAAACGTGTTCGGCCAAATTACGGAGGTATCTCATCACTTTTTCATCTTTTCTACCTATGTGACTATTATCATATCAGTCTTTTGTGATTCAATAATGTAAATACTTGCCACCCTTACATTTCCATCAGTTTAAAAGTAGATTGTTCACAACGAGTTTCCGTCATGATCTACGTTTTTGTACTCACGGCTCATGTCCAACTTTTTGTGTGAAAGAGAAAGCGTCTTTTAGTTGTTTAAATGTGAATGGAATTAAAGCAGTTCCTCCTCCCAGGTGAACCGGTAGTGGTTGGAGTGACCATGTACGTCCTCAGCATTTCCTCACTCTCTGAAGTTCAAATGGTACCTACCAAACACAAACACGTTCAATCTTTAGCCCTACTCAGATTAGTTTGCATGACATTATCTTTATTATTATTAGAAGTTAACTTCGTTTCTTCAATATATTTCCTCCAATTTATTGTTTGTTCATTTGCTTCAAGCTCTTCCTTCTCAAGCTTCATGCACTAATTCTTTCTCTCTCTCTCTCTTTCTATCAACAATCTCCTGACTCCTCCTGAACTTTTGTTCTATAAAAAAAATGACATGGTATTCTCTACAGTCGACGTGTAAAAGAAAGATTGGTCTGAAGTGTGAGGGTGGGGACATTGTAAATGATTGTGTATCTTTCTATGAACCAAGTTTTTAACCGATGAGTTGCTTAATATGACCAGGTGAACCCGTGGTTGTTGGAGTGACTATGTATGTACTTTCCATCAGCTCTGTCTCTGAAGTTGAAATGGTACTACTTTTTACTTTGTCATAATCCAATCGACATATGCCCTTATAATGGTAGGACACTTTATATTCTTATCATTCCTCTCTTCTTTTCTCTATTTCACTATTCATGATACAAGTTTACATGTTTACACGATAAAACGATCAATCCCTTGGATATCCACTTTCTTTTCTTACCTAAAGACTTTCCCTTCAATGAGAAGCAGTGGGTTTTAAGCAGTGCCCAGGTATTTTCCCTTTGAAATACAGAATCGCAGCTTAAAGCAACTACCCCATCCTTTTTACCAAACTGAAATGCTTCGATCCCCGTACACTTTAGAAGACTGTTGAAGCAACACATTTCTCTTTAATCAAATCATGTCAGCTACGAATCGTGTCTCATCTGTCAATGTCCTTAGCTTCGTGTTGTTTCCAGAATCCGCTAACATGAACTTCGAGAATCAATGAAAGCTTTTCACCAATTAAACGTACCTACTCCATCTTCACATATCTGTCTATCTGTCCTGTCAGTTGGATACCTTCTTCCTTTTTCTCTGTCATTACTTACTTTCTTCTTCTCTCTAACTAACAACGCTTCTGTTGAAATGGTTCATCCTCATCCCCGTCATTACATTACAATCCTTTGTCATTCTTACCTCGCTGAGAAAGTCCAAAATAAAGAGGAACCTAGATTTCTTGAGAAGTTTAGTGTGTTACATATTATAGTGGTGAGGTGGATGGACCAAGGCAACAGCAATCTTGCTTACTTGCATGCCTTCTTTCTTTCTTTTCTTTATTTCTTTCTTTCTATGACTTTCTTCTACTGCCTTTCTCTTTCTAAACAAGTATTCGCTATTCTATTCATACACTAGAGGCGAAAGAAATGTAGCTTGTTACTGAGATGCGAATTGTAAAGAAAGTTGTGTACATTTGCAAGGATTTCACCGTTGACTTCTACTTCCGTCAAATATGGAAGGACCCACGTTTAAAATTTAGTGGACCAACTGGCGTGGACACTCTCTCTGTACGAACAGACTTTTCCCAATTCAGTCTCAAATATGTTTCATATAAAATTGTGAAAAGGTGGGGACAGAGTTCCTGAAGACATTGTGGGTGCCGGACACATTTTTTGTAAACGAAAAGAAATCCTACTTCCACACGGCCACGACTTCAAATGAGTTTCTCAGAATCTCAGAAAATGGGGACGTGTTGCGTTCGTTAAGGCAAGAAAGAAGCAATAACACGAAACGAAGGAAATTTATAATTCATGTAATTTTTGCAGGTTGACGGTGACTGCGTCTTGTCCTATGGACCTGCGCTATTTCCCAATGGATAGGCAACTTTGCACTATAGAAATTGAAAGCTGTGAGCCACCATTTTATTGTATTTCTATACAGCCGTTGTCTTTAGTGTGTTCGCAGTGTTATCTTATGATGATGAGATTTAGAAATGTAAAATTCCTAACAGGCTCATCCTTTCCCCGTGTATCTGCATGATATTGTCGTAACTCATGGCATGTGTGTCGTATGATATGATCCTTATACTAACATTACTTCTCACGTCGATGTGACCTTTTATTGTCGTGAGTATTTTGTTGTGTTCCGTGCGACAATTTGTATGAGCATGGCTTTGTTCATGGTTGCTTTTAGAAAAAAATGGATGTGTATACGTTTTATCTTCCAGCCCATTGGAACTTTTTTCACGCCCGTAACCAGTAGAATTTTTTTCCCTATCCAAAGAATTTTAACCAGATTGAATTTTGATAGTTGGATGCAAGGGCTCCAGTTGTTTGAACGGAACCGACGTTATAAAGCATGTCAGAGAAAGTAGTGTACAAGAGATGTAGACAAATTGCATGCCGTGCTGCAACAGTAACTTTCACCCGTTTCATGGATTGTATTTTGTGGAGCTTTCAACAACTTTACACTGATTGAATGTAGAAAAGCAACAATCAATGCACGACTGTGTTTCACTTTAGTCTCCTTGAATGATATGCATGTGTCATCACTGCCTTGTTGTGCAGAAAACGCACGTCAAGTTTGCTGTGCAATGTCTCACGATGCCCCACATAAAATCACTATAGAGTGTAGGCAGAAATCGCCAATGTGCAGCTCATTGAGCCGAACAAAAAGTGGTTCAGCTTATCTATGCTGTGCATTCCTATGTAAACTGCTTAGGACACCGTTAAACTTAAAAAGATTTAACGTAAGTAACCGAGGCTCAACCACTTTTCAGTCGTCTGGGACTTGTAAAGTGTTACAAACAATTTATAATCGATCTTTTTATCGATTTTACTCTAATCCTTGGTACATGACTTTTTACGGGGATATATTTCCGACGTGGTGTTTAAAAGGAAACGCGTAAAAGCCTTATTTCTAGCGTGTGGGTAACGGATCTTGGTGCCTATTAAATAGTTGGTTATACGATGGCGGATATTGAATACGTGTGGGCAGCTGGTCGAGACTCCATTGGAATTTCGTCAACTCTTCAACTTCCACAATTCAGCGTCCTGGGTCACAGACATACGCAAAGGCACGTCCTTCTCAGTACAGGTATCCAATCCCTTGTGTTGTACACGTTGTGCCCTTTTCTCTTCAATTTCCTTATCATCAACCTGCTCAAAGCACTCTAGTCAAATTAACCTGCTCTCAAGTCCCTCTCGAGTGTGCCGAATCCGCACACAAAACCCTCTTTTCCTTGCTCTCTTTCCCTGCAAATATACATTAGTTTTACAGCTTTTCTCAAACCCCTCCTCGAGTTGACCCATGGTTGTCAAGACAATAGGAAAAATATGAAAAGTTCATTTAATTCTTTGAAATTGACGAGCGTCTGTGAAAGAAAAGAAAAGGAAGCGGATGTTAGACTGATGATGAACGGGGAATGTGTAGAGTGCCTCTGAGGCGATAGGGATGCCTTCTGCACTCACTTTTACTCACTTTCACTTTACACAGTGCAACACTTCTTGGTCGTGTCAACAACTGTAAGTAATGTAAACGTAATGTAAATCATTATTGCATGCAGCCTGTTTCAGTTTGTCCTTTTGTGCATGACAGCATGCATGTCAAATTGTAGATGGTACTTTTGCATGACTCTCTCATTTAATAACTGACATGAACGTATAAAAGAACCAAGGCTAATTTGGTAGGAGTGGGTGTTGTTGACCCATACGTACTTGTGAAACTAACTTTATCAATGTTTATACAAAAAACCCTCTTTCCTTCATGACACGAGCCCATCAATATGAAACCTTCTACTAATTAAACTAACTAAAAAACCTCCCTTTTTCGTATCGGAACTAAAACCTGATTGATTGGAGGAAAACCCTTGAGAGACACCTCTAAGGTTACCAATAACCATATATTCCTCCCTTAAAAAACGTGTCTGTCCACATAAAGTAACACTGCGAATGACTACAGTACAACAGGCAACTGACTACCTGGAATACATACTTATGTGTAAAGTGCTTACGACTTTGCAAATTCTGAATGCAAATCTAGTTGGATACACGATGTCTGACATTCGATACAAATGGGCAAAAGGGCTAAATTCTGTCGGGGTAGCGAGTGACGTGTCTCTTCCTCAGTTTAAAGTCCTGGGACACAAGCAACAAGCCATGGAGATTTCGCTCAGCACAGGTTACCCCATTAAATCACATTAATTTAAAAATGTTTGATGGGCGAGCAAGAATCATGGATGATGAAGCATCCAGAAAAAAAAACTAACTTTTTGTAGATGAAAAAGACGTAGTTGTCACAAATACAGAGATAACCTTACGTACTAATAACAATGTATACTTCTTGAGCTCGACTCTGTCTCTCTTTCCTCTCAACTTTCTCTCTCTATCTGTCGGTGTACCTAAATACTTTGTGACCAACAGCTTTCTTAAATACTTACATCTTTACAAGCACTACTTTTAATACTTTGTAACAACACTACTTAGGTAACTTATTATGGACTGACCAGACTCAATTCCACTCACCACTTTTACTTTTTCTGTAAACTTACACCACTCTTGAAAGTAGATTTTGAAAGTACTTATATTTATATGAACCAACTACTATTCGTACTTAAACTTATCTCACTTCACTCTCACCGCATACACACTGCATAAAACACACACTGACAAGCACCTTTTCAAAGACTCCTATGTCTTCTTCGACTTCATTGCCATTTGCCACAGCCAAAAACCTCAACTTTCACTTGAAGTCGACTTTCTCTCGAACTTACTACCTACTTTAAGTTCTTCACTTCGTATACGTAGGCTTCGACTTCGACTCGAGTTATCTTTTCGAAGGAATTCCTCTGTGCTCTGTAGAGGGAAAGCAGAAATGCTAACTTTTGTCAATCAATAGGAAACTACTCCAGACTGGCTTGTGAGATTCAGTTCGTTCGGTCAATGGGTTACTACCTCATCCAAATCTACATTCCATCTGGTCTCATAGTCATCATTTCTTGGGTCTCTTTTTGGCTCAATCGAAACGCCACACCGGCTCGAGTTGCTTTGGGAGTGACGACAGTACGTGCTGGTGACAGAATTGTTTCTCAACCTTTTAATAATTAATTTTGTCTCCCATCCTAAGGTTTTGACAATGACGACCCTCATGTCCTCCACAAATGCTGCCCTTCCAAAAATCTCTTACGTCAAGTCGATTGACGTCTACCTTGGGACCTGTTTCGTGATGGTGTTTGCCTCCTTACTCGGTGAGGCTCCTTTCCAAATAGATCAATACATCTTTACATGTCTCGCTATTTTTTCCAGAGTACGCAACGGTTGGTTACATGGCAAAGAGAATTCAAATGAGAAAGAATAGGTTTCAAGCCCTGCAGAAAATGGCAGAACAGAAACGGGCAGCAGCAGCTGCTATGGACCATCGTGATGAACACCACGCCAAACAAACGGTGAGAAGAGGATCACTTTCTTATAGAGGCTTGACATAATGTTGACAAAATTACCTTTTTTTAGGAGGTTCGGTTTAAGGTTCACGACCCAAAGGCCTACTCAAAAGGCGTGGGGACTCTAGAGAATACTGTGAATGGTGCTCGGGGAGGTGCTGGGGGAGATGAGGAGAGTGCTCATCCTTTGCCCCCTGGCAAAGACATCAATAAATTATACGGCATAACTCCTTCAGATATCGACAAGTGAGTGAAAAGACGCATTTCCTATCCTCTACTAATAATTGACATTATTTATTCCTTTGCAGGTATTCTAGAGTCGTATTTCCAGTCTGCTTCATTTGCTTTAATCTAATGTACTGGATTATCTACCTCCACATCTCTGACCAGGTGGAGGAAGACTTGGTCCTTTTAGAGAAGGGTGATTAGAGGACTGTGAGGCGGAAGCGTCAGAGAGATCAAGTACAAACAGATTAAAGCTATAAGAAACCAAATTAGTTCGGTCGTACTAAATAAATAGTCAAGCAATCCGCAACAACAGAAATCCAAAGTAAAATTGCGACAGATCTCCAACAACGTCATCACAGGTCTCTCATCCACACTGCGTCAGTTAAGCTAGCAATAATACTCAGGAAGAATTCGCAGGTATGTAGTAGAACCATCATAGACTATATTGACCAACGCAGTGGTGAAGTTGTTTGATGTTCTGAACTCAAAGACACTGTGAAAACAAGTCGGCTGACTCCAAAATAAATGAAAGTGATTCTACAAACCTTAAGTGACCAGGGAAGGACAAGAATACATCCGTGGACACCTTCATTTCTTCACGCTTCCATATTACTTGGCCTTTCTATTCCGAATAATAAATGTAATAATGAAGTAAGTCGACGGACTTAAGCTGTTTATAAGTATTGTTCGGGCATTAAGAGCAGAACAATCATAAAAATGCATGTTAGTTGGTACGGTCGGTGAGTGTGAGTATGTAGCTGTAGTATGTAAAAGAAAAATTACTTCTTGGAGAAAGCAGGGAACTCGTGTGGGCTTCACTTCACAACCACTAACCACATCCACATCATTACAAGTTGCTCATCATCATCACATCAAAAGAAACAACCTCACACTTTTGTTTTTCCCTTCTTTCTTTTCTTCCTTGTGGTGAAATACCTTTATTAGCCTTGGAAAGAAAAAAAAATCAAAATAGCTGCCTCGTGCATGCGCAACTAATAATCATTATTGGAAAATAAGTGTAGCGAAAAATGCACTATACTTTTTTACATGGACACCCGCAACACGCATGTAACTTTTAGAAAGTGTAATAATAAACATTTTGTGATTTATTAGACGTAGTGTGGAAGATGATAGAAATTAGACAACGCTTAAATAACTTTCACAAACAGATTTGGAGTATCAGACATGCTAAAATACATTCTTAATGATATATCACCAAGCTCTATTAATGGATAAAGAGAAATAAGAGTCAAATTGCAAATAATAATTTTAAAAGATTTGTCAAAACATGGAGCAAGGTTCGAATCTATTATTCTTTGTACAACTGGTGCTATTCAAGTCCTTGTGGTGGGACCTTGGAATCTTTTTAATAGTTGGTAGGGTGTCTAGGACTAGGTGTTAGTGAGTTGTGAAAGTTCAATTGCCTAAATGAGGAGACTATTCGGTAACCTTGTGGTAAAATATGTGAAATTGCGTCACTTGTGGCAAATGTGCCCAGAATAACCTGTTGTAATTTTTAATACACACAGAAAATCATACATTTTTTCATCCTAAAGTCACGCAATGAGTCTAATTATACAAGCAAATAATGATATAAATTGACTTGAAATCCAACAATGCAACAAATATTATCTTTTAAGTTTGTAAGTGCTTGATTTACTTTATCGACCACACCCGCAAGCCCACAATTAAGTACTCTTGTCACATTCCAACAACTGAATACTGAACAAACCATGTCATGCCTACTCACTCAAAAACACGTAAATTCGCATAATTTCATTAAAGACTATATACTAACAGTGGCGGAGAAAGCATCACTATAAAAGCAAGCACAGAAGCAGAAAACTCTCACACAACACAACCCTTACAGCCAAACTAAAATGGTGCGATGGAAAACGCCAAGTTATTTATGTAGTGTAAAGCAGCAAATTATGCACACATAATCACAGAATCCATAGTAACGGATCATTTGTATTACAAACCAAGCTCAACAAATTACGTGATGAAATTTACTATTGCTTTATTTCTTTGTTGACTGCGGGAATTCGGAAGCCTAAACCCCACCTTGACCTACCTTCTCCTGAAGTAACGTTTGTATCTGGAACAAGACGGATATTCGAATAACATAAGAACACTTTCGGACAAATATGATACAATTTTAGTATCTATTTGTATTACTTTTCCTGCTAAGAGAAAACAATGTTAGCTTAGGTAGGTTAAAAAGTACGATTACAGTGCGAATGGTCATGAAGACTGACCTTATGTAAAAGTAAGCTAAAAACAACACAGAAATTAAATGCTCTTCTTTTTTGGTTCACGTTATTTGTCCCTACGCAAATGTATCGAAATCATTATTAGTTACAAGGATGAAAGTAGGGAAATATGTAAACTACAAAGTGTATAAAAATTAATAAAAACATGACCTTTCCAGCTAAATTTTTAGAACTAGAAAATGAATTTATTGCCGTATTTTTCATCTCCAACCAGCATCTCATTTATTAGCATCCGATTAAATTTTTATTCGCTGTAGGAAGGAAGAAGGTGGCATTAAGTTATTGTTGTTGTGATGTTTTTAGCATAGCAATCAAATCAAACTTTCAGTTCGATATTCTAAATCAAGGTTGCTGCAGAATCATAGTTGGTTCATGAATAATAAAATGCACAATTAATTAATCTTTGCTTACGCAAATCCCTACGATGATGACGTCCTTTCTCGAGTAAACAAAGTAAAGAAGCTCCGGTCAGAGATGGTATTGTGGTGAAACTGAAACCTATGGAATATATGCAGGAGCAGGATTCAAAAATTAATCTTAATTCTGCACAAGGAACAAAATTTCAATAGACAAACCATTTTCCTGAAACATTGTTATTTATCCATGTTCACGAAGGAAATTACCACGTCTCTCGTTTAATAATCAAATACTGTCACGTCAAACATCAATTTATTCCCATGAGGCATTGCACTGAGACTCGGAGTGAAAGTATAAGCCGTCGTTTCATGTTCCTCATTTGGGTTATTTTCGTCAAAGGAAAGTAAGGATGCTTGAGTAATGTGTTTCTTTCATGTATCACGTAAACCAATTCTCTATAGACAAGAAAAGGAAAAACATACTACTTTCCTTACTAATTAATTGCTACTT
>JAQIWU010001010.1:0-19432 GCA_034696445.1 Isotomiella minor | reverse complement strand
AACAGAGTACTCATGTCATTTCCCACGTTGTCATTCTAAGCAACGAAAAATTGGAGTTCTGTTCATGTTTTTGATTTGGGACATTTGGAATCTGTTCCATTGCATTTGCTACATGCTTCACATTTATAAGCAAATAGTAGAGGTAAATTAATCGAACCAAGATAAACATGACCTTCGATGGTCATGTGAATTGTACACGTCTTAAAACAAGTCCGATCTCCATTGCTACCACGATGCATAATGGATGGTTGCGCAACGCAGCGAAGGTAGTTCAAGGACAACTTTGTTGTTCCAGTATGGAGCGTAAGTAATGAGGAAACAAGCCATGATGTAGTCCCTTCTAGCATTGAAACATCGGTTGTCTTTGGATGTACCCCTTAGTAGCGGAATCAACGTTTACGCCCTAGTCTTCCTGGTAAAAATCCCATAAAGTTACGGCGGAGCTACACAATTCCACTAACCAGGGTACACATCCATAACGGTGATTGCTATGAGTTCATGAAGAATTACAGAACGAACAAAAAGTTAAAATGTGAGTCATGGAGATTCGTATGTGTGGAACATTATACGGTTTGGTTGTATGAAATGTGTCAAAAAACAACGTAGTTAGTTAGCAAGTTTACAGATTGAGGAAAATGAACCACAAATTAAAAAGCTGATGGTTTACGTGTGTTTGCCTTGATCCGCACACGCTTATAGCCGTGAACCTGAAGCAGGAAAACGGTACAAATTATTACTCTGATTGCAGAGGCACGAATCAGCAAAGTTCAAAAATCCTAAAAAGAATGTTATTAGGGCGCATGTATTTATTTTCTAGATGAGGCGCGTGTATTCCGTTATGCATTTTCCCTGTAGACTGAATCCCACATGCGTCATTTGGTTGCATGCCTGTAAATCAGAAGTTGGGTTTAAATTAATTCTATGAATGTACTGCTATGAATTATCGGATGCAGACAGACCATGAATAATAATAAAGTGGATCAAGCGGTCTGAATGTATGCCAGGCTCTTGCAACAAATCTTAAGTGAAAATTCTGGTTTATTGAAAACATTCAGATTGAGAGTGACAAGAAAATCTATTTTGAAAACCATGAGACACGTAGGCGGAAGACTGTCTGACCTAACATTGCTTTGTGACCTTCTTCCTTAGACCCATCAAACGGGCTGCACCTGTATTTCCCTTGTAATCGCCCTGGTTTGTCAACCCAGTTGCACTTTTATATTACTCAAACCACTCTTGGAAATGTCTGCATGCAATTTATATTTGTTAATAACGAAATACAATGTATTCTGTTTTTGAATAGAATTAAATATTTCAAATCTGAGACGAAAGGATTCGTTAAACTGAGATTGATAGGTTTTAGGCTTGACTCGGTAGGAAAGCGGTCAAAGCACTTTAAGCGATTTCGCTTAATCCATCAAATGCCATTCAACTCTTTTGAGACTACAGAACACAATTGCAATGTCGACTTGTATTACCGGTTTACAAGGATTATTTTTATTTGTCTATAGGAAAATGATATGTAGCAAACATGCCTTATTATTGTAATACTGGTTTACGAAATTTTTTACAGACAAGAAACATTTGGCTTGAAGGTGACCTCTCAAGTTTTAATGTTCGTTAGCATTTTGTCGATTTACGTCACGTCTCATCCACTCAACTCTTTTGTCGGTATTCATACGTTAAATTTAAAGCTGCATTGTCGTCGAGATATCACTACCATTGTTAAAAATAAATTGTGTACTTCTCGAAACTTGGCTGAGTCAAATTTTTGAGGCGAGCAACAAAATTAACCACGAATATCCTATTTCCCCAGAAGGAAGTAACTGAAGGAACCAAAACCACACTCCATCAAATATTATATGTAATTGAACAATGCAATCATCCATTACTGGAAATTCCACATTCTGACTCATCCCTTAATTCCCATAGATGTTGGGTACTTGTTTTTGTTTTCGCCACAAATTCCGATCATTCCATTTCATCAAAACAATTACCTCATGCGATGAGTGTGAGTAATGAGGTACATTTATTGTAGATGATATGTCAACAGATGACTCTGCATGCGTTCACACTGGGTCATGACACCATTCTCATTGTGAGTTGATAATTCTCTTTTCGCCTGCAGACGTGGTTCCAGAGATTCATTTATTTTTTCAGTTGGGTACGACGCATTAAATGTGGAATTGTGAATACCACGGCTTAAGTACTTTTGGTGAATTGATGTCATCGGTAATTTTCCACTTTGCGATAAAGCATAACCTCAAACGATAAAAAGGACAACCAACTACGCAAACAGACCTCAATTGATAAATGGTAATACAAGGATTATGCCCCATGACAAACAGGCTGCGTCAATATGTATAATATGGGACGTGATTATGATGGAAGAGTAAATACCACATAGTTGATAACCTTTGCTTGTTGACGAGTCAGAAGGCATGTGCGTTTCGCTTCTTGATACGCCGACTACTGCTCCCTGAAGATATGCGCTGTAGCTACCAACTAAAGCATTTGTTTGAATGAACGGACGTACGAACCTTGGACATAAGGAAGTAGGAAGCAGAGGCCGTGAATAAATATCTTGATCGTAAAACCACTTTCAATATTACAGCGAAAAACGAGCATTATGTACATTTATTACCGCGCGGCGTAATGCATATGGCACGTACACAGATTACAACAATGGTACATTTAAATCTTTAATTTAATGTTCAACATTGCAGCCCTGAACCTCTAACCACCAAATGAGTATATATGCTTATGCCGATAAAGTTCAAATGGGTTCCTTAGTTCAAAGGTGCCGACGGTCCAAGTCCAACATTCCTTCCAATGTAGGACCTCTATTGTTATTGTTACTGGTGGCAAGTATGGCGTTGATGATGCCTGTACTCTTCTCTCCAAAATGTCCCACATTACCCCGGGTATATGAGTTGGTCGCTCCGTTAATTTTTTGAAAATCCGAAGCCAATCCGCCATTCTGAATGGAACAATTGGCTTCAGCATTGTTACCTCTGCTGTCCTTCGAAATTACTTGAGGGTGCACTGTGGGTCTTTGTGGTTGGTTTGAAGGCATGAATGTCTTTGGACCCATTCCATGAACTTGTTCAAGATGTTTTTCAAACAAGGGTCGAAAGTCACTGCTGCTTATATTGAAAGGGGCTTCGCAAAAGTTGCAGAGATAAATGAAGGTGGGCATGAGGGATTGTTGCGGTTTCTCTGGGGAATTTGAGAAGGATTGGCCATTCCTTTGCTGCTGTTGCTGATGAGGAGTAACGGAGGAACGAATCAACGGGGCAGAAATTCGGATCTGCTGTTGTTGATGATTTAAAAGGTCTCCTACTGCATTCTCGTAGGGAACTTGTGGGGGCACCCTTTGCGCGGTAACCACTCTCTGAGTCTGAAAGCTTTGCTGTTGGCTTTGTGGATGGGGTCCTGAAAGTCTTTGGCTTGTTTGCAATGTTGACGGAACAAGTCCACCTTGCGGTCTGCTCTCAACAGAAGGATATCGGGTTGCTGGGGGAACACTTCTTGTATTATTGTTGTGGAATGCATAGGAGGAGGTGGGATTCGTATAATGGTGCGGTTGAACAGTTGGCGCTGTTGTACTCATCATGGTTGACTTCAGAATGCTTCTGAAAGGTGTGAGTTTTTGTGAAGGAGATTGATTAGGGACAGGTTGGAAAATTGGTTGCATTCTGGGTGATAGTGACAGCTGATTGCCCCCACCTGCCTGACTGATCGCACGAACCTCCTTCAGTAAGCTCAATGGCTGCTTCGGACGGTTGTGTTCCTCGGCTTTTATCTGTGTCTGAACATTCCTGCTTGAAATTTGTGGACTGTAGGAATTATTATTGTAATTTGTTGTCTTAGTGGCATTGTTCGTATAGCCTATTTTAAGTTCGTACGCCTGGTGAAGCGCCTGAAGTGCAGCATAGTTTGCCGCGTCTTTTGAAAGAATGGGCACAAAGTACCTGGCAGACATTTGAGACCCTGTCGCACTCTGCCCCGTGTTGAACCTAAAAGGAGAGGGTGTGGGATGTCGTGGGTAAGTAGGGGTGGGTGGAATTTGGTATGTTGTCGTACCATTTGGCACCCGTCCGGCGGAAGGATAAGGAGGAGGGAGGCGATAGGGGACGAAAGATGTAGGTTTCGGATGATCGCTTTGCGTCGCATTTGAGGGAAGGAAACCCTGTTTATATGAATAAGGAGCAACATGACTAACGATCCCTGACGTCTGTACAACAGCATTTGGTGATGGGAGAGCTGTCTTTCGTTCCCAATGGATATCCCGGGTCAATTCTACTCCACTCGTGTTCAGTACTTTACGTTGAGAATTTGGTGGTGTAGTATTCCTTGGTAGAGCTGAATCCCTTGCATTGGTTGCAGGTGAGGGCTGAACAGCTGGTTTTGAAAAAGGGTGGTTTGGGATTTGGCTCTGCGATGCAATGTAGGGTGTATGCTTTAAAAGATCTCGCAATTGGAAACTCAGGGTTGATTGTTGATTGCCCACCTGTTGTGATGATTGCAGGTGAGAAAATTTTTGACTGGTCCCGATTGTCACATTCGGTTTGTTTTGACTTCCGAGGTGATTATTTGGCACAGGATTTGGACTGGGGCAATTTGTGACTATGGTGGATTTGGGACAATTTGCCATTGGTTTCGTTGTGTGGTAACTTTGAGCAGGGTTGACAACTGTTGAGGAGGAACGTGGTGGTGATATTACGCTTACAGCTCTTACAACAGGAACATTTGATCGGCCTGGTGCCGCGGAAATGGTTAATTCGTTAATTTGAGGATGCTGCTGATACATCTCATCAACGATCTTTTCAATCGTTGTGCCAGCCAGCCGACCATTTGTTGCGGAACGGTTTTCGCTGCTACTGTCTTTTAATACCGTGTCATTATAGTTCATACCGGAGGTATTCGCCTTGCTGTACCACATTGTAGTTGTGGCGCTTTGTATCCTGGGTTCAGATAGGGTGGTTGTTATGGATCCCGCAGCTGGTAAGCAAAAATAATACATTCAAGGATGGAAAGACCAACAGACGATTAATGCAGTTAATTAGTACTGCGTACCTGTCACGCCAACGGTCAGGTGGACGCTGCTCACACCAGTCCCATCTTCTTCTGTATCACTTATATCTGAGTATACTGACTCCTCTATCCTTACACCTTTGCCCACATCAGCTGATTTCAAGGTTGCGCTGCTCACAATAACGGAAACAGGAATGTCATTGGTAGGGCTGGTATCTCTCGCCTGGGTTGGCTCTTGCACGACTGGCGAGTCTCTCCTTACGGGAGAATCTAAAAACCATATATGATATAACAATAAGGATCAGCTGTTAGAAGTAATTTCTCACCTTGTCCAGTCCGATTGGACAGAACGTACTGTTCGTGACCCAATCCTTCATTGATTGTTGAGTCTGTATTGTCCTCATCATTCTCCACTATTTGTAAGCGACCTTCATCATCATCCTCCTCCTCCCCATCCCTGTCAACAGTTGACGACTCTGGTATAAGGGTAGGTGGTGTGGCGCTACGGATGCTGGTCACGCTTTCGTCTGAGTCAAGTCGCGCTCTTTTAGAGGATGACTGTGGACTGTGTGCGTTGCTCCCAACACCTGAGTCAGAATCAATTGGTGACGAGGAACGAGTGTGTGTAACCTCTCCTTCGTTGTCAGGTGTAAACCTAAGGGGATCATCTGTTTCTGTTTTGATGGTAATTGTTTCGAATTCATCATCGCTGTCGTCAATTGTTATGCACTCCATGTCAATCTTCTCTTCAACCAGCACCTCATGTATGTGCAACATCACCGGGACATCTGTGTCGCTTTCATCGCAGGTGCTGCAGGCGTCTCCCGGCACCATGTCGTACATGGACGGCAACGGGGCTGTGATGTGGACTCGCGAAGGTTCTGCCTTCTCTGCGCTTTCATTTTTGCCTTTAAAAATGACATACTTCTTCCTTTCCGCGTCAAGGGACGCTGGTTCTAGATGTTTCACTGGTTGTTTTTGCGGTAGAACCTTTCCGATGTTTCCCGAAATTATGGCGGATATCAGCTCTCCTTCTGAGTGTGTTTGTAAAATGTGCTCCTGTAATTTGTTTTCCCCTGGGGACACACCCTGAGGAAGGGCACAAAATGGGCAGGGAACAATCACGCCATCCGTTGAGTTGTGGTAATCAGGAGCCCCATGGTACTGCTTGTAGTGCACAGTCTCGAGGTCAATTTTAACGCTTTGGAAACATGCGAAGCATCTCTTTAATCCGTGAGTGTGGAGACACTTCAACGCTTCCTCGGCTCCGGGAAAGAATAGGTTACAGACGTCGCACTTCCTACACACGGCGAGATATTTTTGTAGCGTAGGTTCGAGCTCTTCTTGACCCTGTCCTAAAATGACAGGAGAAGGCTTCTTCCTGTTCCTTACCCGTTTTCGAGACTGTCTCACCTCACCCCAATTTTTAAACGATTTCTTCCCGAATTGCATTGTGAAATTTGTTTGTGTGTTCGTGGTTACAGCTCCGACGCAAATGACATTCTTTCGGCGTAGCGTTTTAGAATTAATGGGCTTGTATAATTTCTTGTCTTGAGCAATTAAATTCCGAAAGGAAACATAATTGCTTTTTGTGTTTGCTTCTTTAAGGCCAGGCTTAAGTTGACGTGTACAACTGTTCTTTCATGTTTTTATCACTTTCGGCTATAAATTCTTTAGCACTCACGTCATAGGGTAGGGCAAAACAGGAATTGTAAGTATATAAAAAGTAATAGATGTTAACGTTACACAAAACTTGCATGTTTACCTCCGTACAACAATGGTACAATGCAGGATTTGAAGCGTCTGAGATTAAATCTCGAAGGACTGGTTGTTAATTGGAAACTCTGTCACCTAGTAAACTTTTAATTTTTTGAACCCACGCGGGGAACAAAAGTACGGTGAGTGAGAGTGACGGTTCACGTGGACAGGTGGTCGCACCATTGTGGAATACGGCTGCAACTCCAACTGACGCTCACAAATCACTTCAATGACAACTCAAACACAATTATCTTTTGTGGTATTATGTCCCTATTAATCTTTTCTGCGAAATTAGAGATACGAGCAAATCACAAAGAGACGTCCTTTCAACGCCAGTGTGAAGGAATTAATGACACCATCCAGAGAGAGTTAAAATACAGCCGATACTCGAACTTAACTCAACAAGTCAACTCATTGCCTGATAACCATAATAATAATGATAGATATAGATATGAAACATGTGGCCTGGCTGGTGTTTTTAGGGATAGTGTGGTTCTTGCATTAATGAGATAGAATGCGAATGAGGGAGAGAGAGAGAGAGCTGTGGATGTTGTACGTATGTATAACCAGTTTTAATCTTATATTCTAACTCAAATGTATGAGCGACAATAAGCAACTCTTTGCTGACTTGTGTAATATCGCATTTTTTGACTTGACAGGATAAAACTCTTTCAATCAGTCAGAATTTAATTCAAGTCATACACACATACTTCTATCGGTCTCCCAATTAAATGAGTCTGTAGACTCAACTTATCTTCCTTGTCCACTAAAATAAAAGCCAGTCTGACTGGTCGTGGACTTGAGCACTGTGTGTGTGTGTGCACATTATATGTTCGCTTTTGAGCAACTGGACTGGGCTGCATGACCAAAAAGCTAAGTTCAAGCATGAATCCGTCGTGGTACAACCGCAAATATACAAAACAGACTTGATGGTTTCCCTGTTTGCTTACCCTCTCTCTTCTAACTTGACTTGCTTGGGTTGACTCGTGAGTAAATATCGACCGGCAATTTTATGCCGTACTTCATTTCTCATATGAATATGATAGTGCCTTGTTGTTATTAGTCAGTTTAGTTGTTCATGGACAACCAGCTTTGTAATTAACTACACATCCACGAAATTGTCGGCTTCCCCGTGTATATTTAACTCACCACTGTTGTTGTTAAGACAAAGGGGTGTCTGCTAAATGCACTTCTCGTTGTTGGATTCAAGTTCCAATTTATGCTAATTGTCCGCTGCTACACATTTGTGCGAGAAAGGGAAACTTGTGGGTTTCTCGCCAGCCAGCCAAACGATGTATCTTGGCTTGCACATTACAATTGGGGGTTTCTGATAATTAAACGGGATTGGCTTGGCTTATGGCTTACATAAATATTTATTTGCCTGTATGTTTCGGTATACAGTGGATCCTTTTCAAGTTAAATTGTCATCTAATTCCTTAATTCGAGGTTCCGCATCGTAGTAAATTGAGTTGAGTTAGGCTAAAGTCATTGCCCGATAGAAAGTAGGAAAACGCTTATCGATTTTGTTTGCAAAGGCAGCGGAAGGGAGGAATATATTAGTATTGGAATAAATAGAAAATAGGAAAGCTATGAATTTGAGATTAATTGATGTCTGCACAAATACAGCATACAAACCGCAAAGGAAAAGTGGGAACAAGAATACCAAATATTATTGCGGTCATTTTATTTATTCTTAATCTACGTGTCATAGAAAATTCTAAAGGGTTCCAGGAGATGAGTCAGACATATGGATAATGTCGTTTGTTTATGTGGTCAGGAAAAATGAAATGGTGCCTCACTTCGGTCAACCTATAAAACTTCCCAATCGAAAACATCCTGGGCTGGTATTCATCCGCAGCTGGCGTCACTCTAGTTTGAATTTCCCCGCTGCTTATCTCTTTTGCGTATGTAGCTTCTTAGTATGTAAAGCGGAATTGGGAAACCTCGGCAACGGAATAATAAAAGGTGCAGTAACCTGACATCAATCTCGTAAAAATACAATGACTTGTTCAAATACAATTAAGCATCGGGTACTCAAATGCTATGCGTCATCATTAATGTCCTGAAACAATTGAGTGGAACAGATGTAGCACATAAAAGAAATTTGCTACACAGCACATCCCCCGTTTATCCCATTAAACGAGATTATGTTTCAAATCAAAGCATTCATTTAAAGAGAACGAGGATTTGAAGGATTACACGACTTTTACAGACTCTGTATTACATTCTTACATGTCATGTTCTCGTTTGTGGTGCCCATTCGTTCGCTGACCAAGCTGATTGAGACACAAATTAACGAAATCTAAAAGCTTATGCTTGTTCTCCGTGATTGTGGGCTTCAAGCAGCTTGGTTTGGTCCATGTGCGTAATGCAAATTCCAACCCATGAGGTTCAGTTTCCATTCAATGGAAATGGCAAGTATGTATGTAATCTTGTCCAGGCAAGCAGGCATGTCATAAACTACAAAAATGCTGCGCATTTTGTACATTGGCAAAAAAGGTCGATGGGTGATGAAATGTATGGGGAGAGAATATGGCTACGTGGCAAGTCGCAAGTGGTTCGTAAGTATAAAAACCCATTCGCTCATTCAATTGTGATGAATGGGCTGTTCTCATAAAATATTAATGTCCTTGGACCTGTTTGCGTTTATTGACTCCTTTCCAGAGTTTGTCATTAGTATATGAGATACCAGAATGGATTGGGCAAAATAAATGAGGTACAGATAAGATAAAGTAGGAAAACATGTCATGTCATTATCTAACGAGAAATTAAAGTGAAGTTCTATAGTCACATATAACATGTCGAGTGGGATATGGGATTGGCTTTTGAAGCTAAATAAATGACGACGCGAAACAGAAATTCACCGTTATAAACGAATGAAACACGCTATAAATGTGTCCTAATTGGAATGGAACAGAAACTATGGAATAGTAGCAGACGCTCACTTGTTGGGTGTGGCGCGGCAACATATCGCAGGGAACACATGGATGGGGTTCCTTAAGGGTATACATTTGGATGATCTCAGTATACGTATCAGATGGATATTGAGGGTACACATAGATTTCTTATTTGTGACAAATCAATGATAAATGAATTGCCTGGGTGCCAAACTGGAGAGTATGGAAACCCACGAATACAAAAAGCTCTGTCACATCTGAAAATGCAATATGATACAAACAAACAATATTTTTAGTGCTGAGGATGTCGTGTGTGGCAGGCGAAACAGGAAGTGGTATACCGTTTCCTCTCTCTTGACATTCTTTATCTGCTTGCGTGAATGAACATCCTCTGTTCCAGGACATAGTTCTCTATGTCATATTCACTACAGGGAATGACGACAGTTTACTGATTTCAACTACCAAAACATTTATGCCTAATTCTTTTGACGCTCATTGTACTAAACTGTTTGTGTTTGTATGACAAATATGTGCACGATAGGACAATCCTTTTGATACACACAAAATCGCGTTATGAATAATCCCACTAGTCTTAACCAGATATGACGGGACACAAAACTCGTAAACAGTCCAGAACATATGGCGCAGTATGTGATGCGTGGGTCGCGTCATAGAACTCCTTGATGAGAATGTACATCAACCTTCAAATCAACGCGTGTATCGTTACTTTGTCAACCTCGGACCACGCCATATCCAATCTGGCAAGTAGGATCTTGCACTAAGCGATTTCTTTAACTTGTGTACGAGTCTGATGATGTAGCTATCTTTAACCTATGGATGACTTCACATTCAAACTCGCGAAACATCGTTTGGTTGAAATTGACTTACTTCTGCCAAATTTAGGTGGGTCACATAATCGTCAAGAATACGTAGTAATTTTGTTTGTTGAATGGACCCAATGACTGAAACTTGAACTTGTTTTGTAGCTTGCGCTTGCTGCGTTACCATATAGTGAAGCCAAAGAATGCAATCTCGCCCATAGAATCTCGCCAGATAAAAAGCAGATCACTTTGGGATTGTTGTTCGGAGGCTCAAATGACTAATTAAAACTTCACAAGGCGACACCGAGTACAGAGGTGGTCGTAAATATGAATGTACACATCAAATTCTACAAAAATGCTGCAGATAACATGTACCGATTGCATGATAAGCCTAGGGAATTACCTTTAATTATTATGATAACAAAACAAGGCAGAATTTCTCAATACGTCGCTTACTCTGGACTGTTCTGGATTCACTCAACAAGCGGACCAGAAGGTCTGCAATAAATACCTCTTCGTATTGTTGCCATTTCAAGGCAATGATCATTCATGATGCAATGATAAATTATTAATGAATGAAGATGACAACCTCATCCAAGCTTTTTCGCACAACGGGAGTTCTAGGTAGGTGTAGCAAGTAAAGCAACTGCACACATTATGAAGGGTTAAAGCATACAGATCCATTCTCAAATCCGTTATGCATGACATCTGATCGGTCCATTTTTAATTTGCAATATTCGACAGTATTTAATTGAGTCCATTCATTTTATTGCTTTTCCATTAAAAACATTTGATTGTGCCAATGCTAATTCTGCATATTTTTCCAAGGCTATCTGCTCAATTGAAAAAGTGTAGTTAATGGAAAATACGAAAACGAGGTACCACTTACTCAAGAAGCCACTGACTTGTTTTTGGGTTGACGCATTTGCGTGTTTAATTTTATCGCATTGTGGTTATATAAGCCTTTGCTTTGCTTACGTAAATGAAGCTTATATAACACTTACAAATCGCTTTTGACAGCTATGACGCCAATGCTTAACAAATGGTGTAGGTATCCAACTCTCAACCGCCTAGGTTTGAACTGTCGCGTAAGCAAAAATTAACGAGGTCGCAAATACATTAGTCATCGGGCAAAGTGCAAACGTCATCTTGTTATGCAGGTTAATGCAATAAAGAGAATCTGGTACAATCATAAATTCGTTGTAAAGGTGCTCCAATTCAGCTGATCATAGGCACCTGCCGGCAATATCCATTTCCGCTTACTCCGCACCTTCCTCCTGACGTGTCATAACCTAACCTAGATTTTCATATTTCCGGGGCCCCGAACGAACACCTATAAATATGAAACGGATTTATGGTAACAACATATTCAATCTCACACCGAGTCCTCAATCAATCACCGAAAAGCAACATGAATCCTGTCCTTTTCCTTCTCGTCGGCCTGGCTTTCTGCTCGGTTGAGGGTATTGACGTGAATGCAGTAAGAGAGCTGAAATGCACTGACCTGACACCGGACGTGGACATGACTTGGGTATGGTATACCAAAACAAAAACACCTTACTGAAGTTTAATACTTTGGTTTTTTATAGCTGGGGGCACAAACGACTTGGTACTATCCCATTTGGAACCAGTTCGAGATTTGGAAATTCGCAGTTGACGGTCACGGCGAGGATTGGGCCCAGGAACGCACTGTCCACCAGATTGTCAAGATAGGATGCAGTTTCTGGAAGCCACCCTCAAACACCTCCTTCTTCGGAGCAACGGTTCTCTACGATACCGTTGTCACCTCTCAAGAAATCATCTGGCGCAAGCAGGGAGAAAGTGGTAGGACAAAACCACGACTATTCAATTTATGATCGGTTTACTTTCATGAGTATCTTATATTACCTCAGGGGAACTTCGACGATTCCGCTACGTATTCACGGACAACGCGAGTTTCCTCCTGGGAACCAACTGCTATGAAGGCAATGAGGCGAGTTGGATCGTCCTGTCACCCTTCTCCTCCCTCCCAAAGACCACCCTGCAGAAGATCGTCTGGCACATCAAGTCCCTCGGGTTCAAAGAGGAAAACGTCGTCTTCAACCCAGCAACTTATTGCAAGGATTATGCTAACCCACCGCCACCACCGCCTCCACCCTCAAATGACCCTTACTATGACGACAACAACTAACTTCACCTTCTCCCATATGGACAACACTTCTACAGACGTTTCTCGGTTCAATCTTCAAATTTAAAATTCTTTTGTTTTTGTGTCTTTATCTTCAAATTATTGGAATTAAATTATAGCAAAACATTCGTCGAATGCTTCAAAATATCTGCTTTCAATCAAAATGTTAATTCGATCAATCGATTGCTGGATAAAAGCAAAAAGAATGCTTCAACGGCCCAATAATGCTAAAGGAATGAAGAAGTGAGCAAAATATTATATTAAATTATTCAACATTTGTTGAATCATTCAAGAACTTATCAAAAATCAATAGAATTGAGAAAATCATTTCTCATTTCGGTTTCGGATACACATACAAACGTAGCCAGCGTCGGAAAAAATATGTCCTCTTCCAAAGTCTCAAAGCTCCCCAATCTTTCCCAGTTGGTAGCCCACGCTTGGGATGTGCGTAATAGAGACTTGCCCCAGTGGGGTTGGAAGGAAGGATTCATCTACAAGGTGGATATAGACAATCTATCCTCAATCTGGAAGAAAGCTTCAGGCTTAGGGGCAACTTTGTTCATTTGGGACAAAGAAAGCCTAACGCTATCGTTGACTCAAAGCCGAGTCCAACGTGCCAAACACTTCATTGTGCTGGTGTCAACAGTAGCCTACGCTTTGTACCTTTTAGTGGCAAGCGTTTGGTTGGCTGTGATTAAGAAACGCCCGTTAAATGAGTATCTCCAAGTCGTGCTTGTCTTCGTGTTTACGAGTATCATTGTTCTGATGTACTCTGTCATTTTGTGGAAGAGGGACGACTTTTTGCTCTTCGTTTCTCATTACTTCAGTTTTGCAACGTTTTTAAGCGGTATGCATTTACAATTTTACAACTCGGAGAATTTATATGATTTTCAAAAAATTAGACCGGTACCTGCTAAGAAAACGACAGAACAAGATAGAGGTGCGGAGGGTCACAATTTACGTGGCGGCGCTTTGGCCTCTTGTAAAATGCTGGGGTGTACTCATATTCCTTTTCTGCAATCTCCGTCCAACAGCCCCTTTCTTTCCAGCAGGTTCTTAATTTGATACCCTGATTGTTCTCATTTTAAAAATCGTTTTGTACAGCGTTGGTGCAAGATTCACTACTCATAGTTATTGCATACCCTTTGCAAGGTGTATTAGGTCCCATTTATGCAGTCGTCACCGGGGCAGCTTTGACTTCAGCTATTGCAACCGTTACAGTTTCTGCGTTCTTCTTTCTCTTTGCCTTTCCGGAATTGCGGTAAGACTTTAATTTAACAATCCGAATTTCAATTCAAATGACCCGCTCAATTGTTCTTTAACAAGAATTGAGAAGAAATCGTACCGAACGAAAAAGATACTGCGCACGGCGAGCAACATTACACACTTTGTGAGATGCACCACTCTGATTTTTGATCAGCTGAATTCTTGGAGCAAGTATATTGTCGTTCCGTCTCAAATAATGGTAACCAGATCCATACAGATTTCGGTCTTCGTCCTGGTCCGCTATCACAAGGAAATAAACCTCATAAATCAAATTGGCCTCATCATGTACATCACAACGTTTGGGGGTGGACTCCTGATCCTGCTAGCGATGGCGGGGGAAGCACACAAGGTGAGCATCAAAACCATGCAGACTTTCGGGAGGCTGCCGCTGACACGTAAGTGTATGGACTTACGTAGCTTAGGCGGTAATATGACTTATGTGAGCTGTTTATACAGTTCGAATGAGCAAAAAGGAGACAGTCGAATGGCGACATTTGCGTCGTTCCTTCAAGCCAATGGCGGTCAAGGCTGGAAACTTCTACGTGCTGAAACGAAAATCCGTTATGAAAGCTGCATTAGACTACATCAGGGGAAGTGTGAGACTGCTATTCGGCCTTCAGAAGAAGGCTGAAAAACTCTCTCAATAATGAAAGTAAAGGTTTGTAGTGGAGGGCTATTCGATAAAGTTCCAATAATTTTAATAAAAAAAGAGTTATGATATTTTTTCAATCCATTTTCGGAATAAGTTCGTTCGCCACTCGCTTCAAAAATTGGTTCACGCTTTGTCTAGTTGGAAGTATTTCCTTATCAGCTGACATACCAAGCCACAGCTTGTCATTGTAGCCGACTGAGAAGAAAGTCACAGAGTTTGTCTTCAGCTGCGTTCCACACGCTCCGGCAGATAGAACACACCTTTGCCCACAGATTGTGCCGATCCGCATGTTAAAAGAAACGTTTGACAAGAGAGCTGTGCCATAGTGTTGTTCCAGGATTGTGTAGCCCAGGACGGACTGAATAATTCCAACCATGTTGGCCGCAGACATGGAGCAGAGTGCCAGGTGCGGGTTTGACCACCTGGTGAACTCCTCGTGGATTAGGTGTAGCCTTTCAGCTGGGTTTGACACAGAGATGGGTAGTCTGAGGGGTATCGCCGTCCTGAAGGTATACAAAGAATAGGATAACATAGAAAATTACTGACAACGTGGCAAGTTTGGTATGACAACCCAAATCAGGCAATTGAATTGAAGTAGAAAAGAGCCTTTGAGATTGAACAAATACAACATTGTTTTACCCAAAAAAATTGAATACAAAAACCGAAAGGAGTTTGTTTCTAATAGCAACTATTCAGCGTACCTGATACGTTTGGAATTGTAGGATATTTGGTAGCAAAAAGCGACATTGTTTATGTCAAGTACTCACGCATGATTCGTTAGCCTTAAAGGGTGATGAGGTTTAGGCAAAGGGTACATTACATGACAATCACGGATGCTCTTACTGCTCTTCTCAGCGTCAAGAAAGGCCTCCCGAATGACTGTTGTAAAAGCGGACACCATGAAAACGGAAAGTGGAACGTTTTTCTTCTTGGCATAATCCTTTACTGTTTCCAACTCTAGGTCTGAATTTCTACCCTGAATGCACCAATTGTCTGTCCTGCGTCTTCTCTGCTTTGGCAACGTCCAGGTGTTAGCGTTTAGACAGCTGAGCATTATCCACCAAGTCTTCATTGGACTGACAATTGCCAAGTCTACCATCATCGAGAGTGTGAGTTTCCTATTCCGTTGATTTTGTAGTCTGCCTTTAAATTTAGTCATGAGAGCCTGCACCATGTCTTCAACATCCGTATTTGGGTCTTCAAACCCCTTGAGGAGAGTGAAAAAAGCGAACATATCACCAAGACAGTGGTGGGTCCGCAGGCTGTAAGCTGTTCCAATGTTCAACCCATTTTTGGTGGCCTATAGAGAAGAGGATCAGCTTGAAATCATTGAAAGTTTAGGCCTACTTACCGAAAAATTGGGAAAGTACACAATTTCCCAAAGCGGCCTATTTCTGGTGAATGGAAGGGTCACTAGTCCTTCCAATTCTGTCTCCAATTCGTCTTCATTGGTTGCCTGTCCAATTCTGATATGATTCTCCAGAACGAATGGATTTTGATCTTTGTCGCAATACTTCCAAAAGTACACGGCAAACCACCGAGTCAGAGTACACTGCAATTCCGGAAACCTTCTGCTCCTTAGCACGTCTTGTATCCTTCGCTTAAAAGACGCGAATGGGAGATCGCCCTCTATGAACACAACGGGACATAGAGAGCAAAATGGTCGGATGTACATGTCGTCCACTGCTGTGAGGCAACTGTCCACGCTTAGCTCAATGTGTAGCTCTTTCTTCTTGAATCGTCTCGCAAAGTAGATTACCAGCCTCCTCCAAACAAAGCAAGGGAGGAACAGGAAGAGAAGGAACACTGGGAAGAATAAAATCCCCATGAAAAATACGACACTTTTCAAGACAACATGCATTATGACCAGACAATTTAATTACAACTCCGTTTGCCTGAAATACCAAATGGCAATGAAAGAAACGATTGATTAAAATGAGTGCATTTAAAGTTTTAATCAATCACACTTGGGTACATATGTCCTCCAGATTCTCTTCTTTTGATTATCCCATGACATTTAACCCGTGCCAAATAAATGAATGAGAGCAGAAGTATCTTTCCTACATAAGAGTTGTATTAATAACCAAGAAAAGTTGGTTTCAATTTGACAACCTTTCTGCAAATTGGAAAACTCTTTAAATTAGAGATTTGTTTCTTTGATTATGGACAAACAATCGGATTCTCAAATAAAAGGTTTTTCCACCGACCTTCTTGGAAAGAAATTGAAATTAACTTCTCGACAAGAGAATGAATGTTTGTGTTATATGTAAGTATGGAGTATGGATACCCTATGTTTCAATTTAATTACAACAAAAGCAATTACCCCAAGCAGAAAGCAATAACTGAATTACCCCAACTTCGAACAGTGGATATGAATTGCTGATTCTTATCATATTTTTGAATAAAACGTGAATTAGATTTCATTTCTGATACATATCGTCCACTTCCGATTCATTTCTTTTCAACTTCCTACTGGGCATTGAGCTGAATTACTTTCTTTTGATATTTGTAGACCAAGCGTTGCTATATCTAAAGACTGAAATGGAGCTTAGCCCAGAAAATTTCTTTCGGAGATGGAAAACCAAAGCCTGTGCACCAAAGTCAACCTATGCATTCATATCACAGGCTGATTTAAATAGCTTCACATCCGTCATGAAGAAGTCTACCTATTGGGCAAGCACTCCTTTCGTGTGGAACAGTGAGAAGCTTAGACTTCGAATTTCAAATTCTGGAGGCCATTTTTTTAGGTGAGCAGAGTGGCATATTTGTGTTATGCTTAATACCTTACCTGGTGACAGGTTTGGGTTCCTGATATATTGTTTCGTTTTCTACGTATCGTGTTTGATGTGGACCTTCTTGCGACAGGCCCTTATTCAAAGACAGCCTTTACCAACTTACTTGCGAACGTTGTTTACTCTCATGGGAATGTCACCATTCCTTGTTATTCTATACATCCTATCGACAAAACAGAGCGATATTTGCCTTTGGGTTAATCGAGGATTCAACTTGGCAATTCGAGCCGAAAGTAAGATCAGCTGAAATAATAACACACCTTCCTTAATGCTGTATCATATGATAACAGGGTCATTCCATATCAGAGGAAAAGAACCACTAAGGAATAACACCGTAAGACTTCTTAGCTTCCTGATGTACTTGATGAGCATGCATGCAGTCATGAGTTACGCTGTTATGGCTTTTCTACTGTCTCTAGCGTACCCGAGACTTCCCATACTACTATTATGTAGGTGTAACAGAGACGTCATAAAACGTTCATTTTTGATATTCCCACTTTCAGCGAGGATTCCTGAGGAATACACTCATCCCACTTTTACAGTCATTCAAAGTGTATCTGTCTCGCTGGTTGTGCTTGGACTTGGGTACGCTTCATTGTTCATTATTTCTGTGATGTTCATCTTCTCAATCATGGCTCTATCATTGGTCCCGCAACTGAAGTAAGCCAAGATGTGTTAATTATATCGAGGGAACTATTCACGTACCTTTGACTCTGTAGCCTTGATGCCAAACACTATTGCAGTCAACCCAAGCTCAGAACTCCATATTATTTAGCCCTTTTCTCAAAAAGCTTGTCCTTGATGGGAGCACACTTGAATTCATGGACTCACCATTTTGTCCTTCCTGTACAAATATTGATAACCAGGTCAGTTCAGTTTGGAGTGTTTGCTCTCGTCCGTCACCATGACCAGTTCATTTGGCTGAACATTGGCATGATGGTCCTTTACCTAGTGGCCTTGGGAGGGGCTTGGTTACTCCTGATGGGAGTGGCAGGGACTTTGCACAAGCTTAGTCGTCAGTCTTTAGCGACCTACGCTTGGCTAGGGTTCAGAGGTTGGTTATGGAACTTTAGGCATGCGAATAAGTTTGTAACCTTATAGTTGCTTTTTCAGTGCCTTTTACGAAACAGGATAAGAAAGAATGGAAAAGGGTACAAAAATGCCTGAGACCACTAGCCGTGCGAGCTGGGAACTTTTACATTCTTAAACCCTCATCGGTACTCAAATGCATGCTTGACTACACACGGGGTAGTGTGAGACTTCTCACGGCTTTGAGAAAGAACAAGCTGTAGACAATATTTCTATCGAACATCATAGAAAAACTCTTCCCGGATTGAAGTGTAAGGAGGATGCTTTATAAATAAAGTCATTAAATTATTGTAGGACATGCCTGTGTTGTGCCCAATGAATGTGATGCTTTTTTTAACTCATTCCTCAAAAGTGTTATCGACGATCATATCATAATGTCTTGATATGATCTTGATTTGATGTTACAAGTTTGTAGGAAGTATAGATACATATACTATGCGAAATACAAAAAAAATTGTAAATGTATCCATGTAAATCATAGAAATGTATCAATAGTCTTGTTTGTTTGTGTAAACTCTTTGTTTAGATAAAGATGATGTTCCACATGAGGCTAGCCTATAAATTCCATTCATTTTCTGTGGTGTTCATTACAAGCAGTTTCCAAGAAAAAGCATTGAATCGATTTATTTAAAGATATCTGTGTCATTACAAAAAAAATGCTTCCATTTCCATAGCAGAAAGCAGAGCAAGTTTTGCGTGTGTTGATGGGGAATTTGGCGTATTTGAAGAGTGTAATTCTAGAACATGCTCTTGCAACCCATATATTCAAGTGTCCACCTACCGCAAGGACCGTGTGACCTACTATTTAGGGCGTCATCAGAGTGGAGACAATAACCACCAACTGACGAAGTGGGATGATGGATACTATTATTGTCTGTAAATTTATTGGAATCTAAAGAGTAATCTCTAATTTAATAAGTTCAACATCTCTCGGCAAGCGTGGCTATGGAACG